>CM067369.1:64446978-64523532 GCA_034401795.1 Chaetoderma sp. LZ-2023a | reverse complement strand
ACCTTTTACGTAAGTGCGATAGATTCCTTTCACTCTGTGTACTAGCTTGCGGGATTCAGGCTCTACATCATCATACTCATCATCGACATCGTACTCATCTGCATCATAATCCTGCTCATCATAGTCCTTCTCATATACCTCGTCATCTATATCCTCGACTGAATCAGCCTCTGGTTCATACATCACTCTCGGGATCCGTCGCTGGGGCAGCTATATAGTAGCTTTAAACTGTAGTCTATAGCATGGCATCCGCAATCTTGAATGCGGGCATGTTTGTCTTAGTGAACTGGGGACTCAGCTTCGCTGACAAGAAGGTGGCAGAGGTCGAGCGTGAGCGTCATAACCAGGCGATGGAGAAGCTGTCTAAGGAGAAGTTTGAGTACAGCAAAGCACTCGAGCATATGCGCCAGAGGCAGGCACGCCAACGACAACTCCGAGCTCAGGCCAACCAGAGCATCAAAGAGGCAGATGAGAGTCATGAAGAGTACTACGAGGCTGTAAAGATATCTGAGCCAACGCTCGACTATGAAGCATCGACAGGTCAGAAGACAGCAGAGCTTATAGTAGTGGTGGCAGCTGCAGCTGTGGCGACAGGAGCCGTGCTCCATGCATACTCAAGCTGAATACCTGATGTGTTCGACACGCATACCTTAGCATAGCCAAAGTAAAGTACTGTTACACCTAATGGGCGAGTCCCAGCTATGATGTGTCTGATGTTGAAGCTGATCCGGTTGCCCTGATTAGGTGGGATGTCCCTGCCCCGACGGTGGTGATAGACCTCGAATGCCGACTCGAGGTCGTCGCTTCCACTGATTAGGCGCAGAAGTGCATTTGACTTAGTTTTCTGTCTGTAGAGTTGGCAATCAGTCAGCTCGCGTACCTCACCAAGAACATTGGTCCCAGCAACCACAAGCTTGAAGTCGTCTAGCTTATCCACCTGCTGGATGGCTCCTCCCTTCTGAACTAGGACCGCAACAGTGACACAGTCTGATGCACCACAATGCAATGTCAGCTCTACCCGTTGGTTAGCTGTGGCTTGGACCTGCTGGTGTTCTCGCTCCACATGCACGATCTGCTGTTTGGAACCGGTTTGCTTCAGCTCTTGGACATTCTCGTCATGCCAGACATGAAGTCTTTTGGAGCATTCATCATCGCATCTGCGAGCAGCTCAGTGTACACCCCGAGGAACAGCCTATCCTGCATGGCAGTCAGATTCACGTGTGTGTTCTCGAGGAGGGTTAAGACTGGAACTGCCACATGCTTCTCGACACCTGCCCATAGTTCGAATTCCGTGAACCCCTCATTGCACCCCACAGCGTTGTACCCCTTTCCCTTTGCATAGAAGGTTGGGCCATGAACCAGCGGACCTAGGACTCGGTACTCATCGTTCACATAGGTGGTGTCCATGGTGCTGTTGCTCTGCATGATCTCCCACCTGTTCAGAACCTGCGTGAGCTCTACCGTCTGTTCTATTGTGCTCTGAATCTTGAACTCGAGTGCTATGCTCTTGATCTCGTGGCTCTGTGCCAAGATTGCAAAGTCAATGTACTTCCTAGCAGTGGACAATGGGTTCTCATCATTATACTGGGTCAGGCAGTCCTTCCGAGGATCAGTGTGGTGAGATGTCGTGGGTTCAATGGCCCCATCTGGATGTTGCACATACTGCAGCATGTTTAAGGTCTGGGTATATAGAGGTTTTAAACGGCTGCCATGTTTGGTAAAGTTCTCCAGCAGATTGTCTATAGGCAGCGGGACAAGCCGGCATGACAGTCACAGCCACAGCATGCACTGTCCCACTGTGACAGGGTCCGAGGACTGCTTCGTGACATCAACATTATCCACGAGCGAGCCAATGTCACACCTCCGTCTGATGCAGAGATACTGGCCGCCATAGAGGAAGGAGTGCCAGCTCGTAGTACAAAAGAACTCCTGACTCGGATACTCTACCGGAAGTTTGACAGCACCCAGGGCAGGACGCTCCTACCTGAGGCCCCAACCAACAGTCCTATTATTCTAGCTCTCCAAAGGGCGAGGGTCGACCCCAAAGATTATTAATGGTCGGGAAGTGGTCTGACGTATTTAGATTCCATAGCCATAGCTCGAGAGTGGCTGGATAGAATCCAGTCTGGACCAAATAACAACCTCAGGGACGTGATCAGTGACGCTGTAGCAGAAGGTACTCAGGAGGGGGAGGCTGTTGGCCACAAGGAGGCTGTTGAGCGCATCTTCAATGTAAAAGGGCGCTGGAGAGTGGTCAGTGATCTGGATGCATTTGTGAAATTCTCAGAAAAGGACTACGAGGAATACCTCATCAAAGCCCCTAGCAAGGGGCATGCTAAGGCCTCATGGGGAAGGTGGGTCTTCCGTGAGATACACCAGATTAACAAAATCCAAGACACTAACCGTCGGTGGCTAAAGTTTGATCTTAAGAAGGAGAACAAGAAGCCACTGGCTTCTGCCAAAACTGCCGAAGTAGCTTCTGACGAAGTAGCTTCTGCCAAAACTGCCGAAGTAGCTTCTGGCGAAGGTCCTCAAGCCTCTGACGAAGTAGCGGAGACTGCGGACGAAGTTCCTCAGCCTTCCGATGAATGAAAAAAAGTTGCGGCCGACAGTCTGTCAGCGATGACGTATAGAGCAGGCTAGTTTCCTGGCTGGATTCAGCTTGTAAGTGAAGGTATGCGTCTTTTCCAAAGATGGCTTGACGTGTGACAGTTCACCTGTCTCCTTCTTGCTGAAGATGAAGCGGTACAGCTCAGCTGCCCTCTGTACACCGGTGATAAAGTCCACTTTGGTCTCCTTTAGGGTTAGGCTGTCGCATATGGTCTCGAGCAGGGCATGTCAACATTTGGAGCTGACGCATAGCAGCCGGGCATTGTGGCAGATGTCCGGTGTTATCTCGCGGGTGTGCTTCTGAAATAGGATGAAGACAGTTATCTTTGTGTGCCGGATGCACCTGGTGATGTTGCTGAGGTAGGTGACTGTCTTTTGGACCATTGCAGGGTCATCGATAACTAGAACAAGTGGCTCTGTCATTCAGGCTGCCAGCAGCTTCTCCATCATTGCTTGCAGGTTCTGTGTCTTGGTGATTGGGCCATTGTACCATTGATCATTACTGTCAACTGCCTCAGCGGCGGAGTCAGACAACAGAAGGATGTATTAATAGTGTAGATGTTCGGCCAGGAGCGCCCGCAGCAAGATGTTTTTCCTGTGTCCTGACGGGGCAATGATCAGCACCACCTGGCCAGCATCAGCCGGCATACTGTCGAATAGTACAGAGGATGGTTAGCACTTGGTCGGCGGTAGCCTCCTCTATATCTGGGAGACTAAACGGCAGGACTTCCTGCACCAGCTCTTTCGCCTGCAGAGCTGGGAATCCTGCACCTCCGGCAGATACGAAGGATGTGATGGAGGCATCAAGCATGAAATCCGAGCAGCAGCTGAGAAGATAGCGTAGAGGGCCTGTGTCAGCACCCACAGTGTCTAGTACATCCAGTATCTGTATGATACATGTACGGGAAGCCAGGAATATCCTGTGGTCTTAAACGGCAAACCAAAGAACCCTGACTTCTTCACCTCTGGTAGCTGGAGGCTGGCAGTAGCACCTGTTTGGCCGTCGACAGTGATATGGCACAGGCCGAGGGTGCCTATCTTGAGATTCTCTCCATCCTGTCTGAATGAGCTCCGTGGTTTCAGGAGATCCGTAACCAGGTCCTGTGCAAAGGACTCAGCCATAGCCTTGATGGTTCCAGCCCCATCGACTCTGAGCATACCTCGCATCGTCGCCCTCTCCTTGATGCCCATCCCCTTGTATTCAGTCTTCGCCTTGTTAATGGCCAATTGTTCTACCGTATCAGTGTTCCCGATGAGATCTTGGGATGGGATGGTACCTCGAATCTCCCGTGGGTCTCCCTTCTCATCGAAGTCCAGGAAGGAGATAGGGGCAACAGTGTCCTCTGAACCGAGGTGTGCCTCGCCCAAGTGAGCAAGATCGCCGAGCTCTTTGCTTTCTAGGTATGTGAGTGACAGAGTCATAGTGCTATATACAGACGGCTTAAAACTACTAGTCATACCCCCAGTAAAATAGTTGGGCATAGGAGGACCACACAGTCGGCCAAGGCAATAGGTAGCAGTGCTCAGGGTACTGGCCCTCTCTGCAGGGGCACGCCTTGTGGGCGGTCCACCATTCTCGGGAACTGGCAATCCTCAGGCTGCGTGATTGACTATGGGCTACACACCGCCCTCCAGCGCGCCATGCCTCATATGCTGCAGGGGTCTCGTGATCCATCTCTCACTATTCAGAGGTTTCAAACATACGCGACGATGATCTCAGCCATTGCACTCGTTGCTAGCCCTAGAACCGCGGCCTCCATTAGTGTAACACGTTCACCCATGATCTTGGTGGCAACAGTGTAGGAGGCACCACTGAGGGAGATCTTTGGGATGGGGTGAGTTATTCCAAAGACAGTGCCCGGCCACCCCTCTCACCACTGTAGCAAGGACAGCCGCAGTGGCGGCAGGAAGAACCGCATTTCCCTCTGTCATCTTCACCATGGCCACATTCGCCAACACGTTACTGGTGACATGGACTGCCAACGTTTTGCTTTGGTCAGTAACTTCTGTGTCTTGGTTCGCAGCATGTTCTCCACCTTCTGAAGACTCGTCTGACTCTCGGGCAGTTGCTTCACGATCTGTAGCATTGACGTCATTGTTTAAGCACTGAGTATGCAATGCGGTTAAACGTCTGCGTCCCCTGTCGAGAGAGCTAATAAGATCATCCCAGTCTGCATCTGCCAGGTAGCCGAGTTGGTACTCAGGAATATTCATCTCTCTATTGAGACATCTTAAAGATATCTGGGCTCATGCTATGTGAGAAGTACTATGATGTCTTCCCGAGGGAGTTGAAAGACTACAAGAAGAAGACAACAGATGAGCTCGGTCAGCTCTCCAGTGCTGAGCTGACAGTGCAGCTGACAGCTGTGAAGCTCTATCTAGGATTTGGCAAGGGACAGATCTGCTTCCTCGAATACCTTATCATGGGCGGGAGTATTGTTGAGCAGCTCCTGTGAGCTAAGGGTTTCTACAAGGATCGGGAGTATCTGTCAGATGTGTCCCAACAGTTACAGACCGACATGGCCTCACCGGACTCAGAGCTGCGATACTACAAGTTTGAAAAAGGATGCGCTGCAGAACCTTCCAGCCCTTGGATGTGCATGTTGTCAGTGTGTATAGGGGCTGTAGGGCATACCAAGTTGGTTCAGTGTCTGACAGTGGTCCCCACTGATTCTGTAGAGAGTCAGGATAGTCTTATAGCTGATTTGCTAAAGCGGAGTAGGCTGATCCCGAGCACCATGATAGCTAGGCCAGACAACACTCGTAGAGCTACCACAGGAGGCGGTGTCATGTCGACTGGCTGCAGTGTCAGGGTCGGAACGACTGTATGGCCTGTACTATGCGTAGGTGCGTTGATGTCAGTGTTGAAGCCGAAGTGGACACTGAGGGGACTCACCTCGACTATCATGTTGTTATAGCCCCTGACTTGGAGGTCCTCGATGTTCACGACCATGTTGCTCGGAATCAACCATAGGTGTGGCGAAATAGCAAAGTCAAGTTTGCGATGGGCCTTCTGCAACCCCTGCTGGAACTTAGCAATATGACTACTTGGGTCTGCCACGATGATCATATCCTAACGAGACTGATGAACATGGCCTGGACCTCTGCCGCAGCTGTGTCTGTGACGTAAGGAGGCAGTAGCACACTGCTTCCAGGGACCGGTTGATCCGAAAGATTCCTGCTGGTGTGGGGCCTGAGGTTGTGTGTGGGACAAAGTACTTCCACACATTTGGAAGCCAGTGATGTGCATATTTTGCACCAGCGCTCCAGGGTCGGAGTCTGGATCGAATGAGAATGTTGCTGTCTTCTGACGGCCTACTCGTCGGGGTGTTTGATAGGGGAATCATGAGTAGTCACGTCTCGGGTCATCCGTACATAACCCCTAGACCGTCGTTGTCACCAACATGCCACTGATAGTCTGGGTGAGTGCTAAACTCTCTCTGTAGTCTGCTGACCGCTGAGACGCTATGATTGTTGAGCTGTGGGTCTAAGGCGTTTGTATCATGGAGGCTTGCACCCAGCTCATGGATGATTCCTTGCACCGTGAAGTACACGTGGAATCCAAGACAGCTGGCCATGAGCACAGCTTCAGAAGTACCAGAATAGGAGTAAAGCAGGGTGGAACTTACCCCACATCCAGCCGTTGCACTGCATACGGCAAAGTTCAGCTGTTGATTCCAGTTTGAGAAGCTTAGAGCAGCCATCCAAGTATGAGCTTGCTTCGCATCCTTGATGGTGAAGGGGTGGTTGGTCAGCGGTTGTGGATTGATGGAGAAGCTGGTTCGGGACCATCCATCCACTGTGATGGAGAACGGTGTTGGCTCTGGTATATCATCCAGTAGACCTTTTAGGCCAGTCAATGGTGTACCCAGGAGAGGCGGGTTGCTCTGGTTGACTGTCATGAGGTTCATTGGAAAGGCCATCTATACTGGTGTTCATAAAGCTACCATACAGGCAGCACACAATTTGTAGTCGTCTCGACTCCAGAGAGCAGCGAGTCGACCTCGCCGTAACATCTCGTTTTAACTCCTCCAAATCAACCCGCCCACTGGAGCCTTTGAGGTATTGCTGTCGCACGTTAGGTTTCTCCATGCGGTATAGGGCTTGGACCTTCAATATATGGTGGTACTCTTCATCGGTGACCTGGCCATCCTCGAGAGCTTTGCTGACAGACTCATCGATAGTCCGTAGCATACTCTGTGCCAGTGCCACCTACTTAGCATGCTTCTCCAGCCTCCTTATGATCTGCCGCTGCCCCACCCCCAAGCCCATGGCCAAGACAGTGGCAGCTAGTGTCACGCCACCAAGCGGGATGGCGACGATGGCACCCACCCCTGTAGCGAGAGTGGCCACAGCTGCCATCCCAGCACTGGCTCCAATCACACTCGCAGCAGTGGTTGTATGCGCGAGGACGTTGTAGGCTGTCTTATATCGCCTGCGCATTCTGCTGTACTTTCCTGCCTCATGGACGGGTTCTATCTGATGGTATCTATCTGCTGGAGTCGCCAGCCGTGGATGGTACTGCCCTCATCAGCCGTCAGGGAGGGGTATGGTTCTCGTTGCTTCCGCCACGCTAATTTTGCCATAGTATACCTGGAGATTAAACCTGCATCACCTGCAGAATCTGCTAGAAGGGTTCATTTTGGAGAGCCTGGCGAACCGTGCCAGCTTGCTGGTGTCGAGACAGACGTCTCTTAGACATGGGTCATCCAGTACCATATTTGGTGCCAGTAGCTTTCTGAGACGTGACATCTGGAACTTCACCTTATGCCCAAGATAGTAGGTCCACCGCTGGATGACTTTCTTTGTCTTACACTTCTGTGCCATCTCCTCTTCCCACTGCATGGCATCTGACTCATCCTTGTCTGTGACATCGTCGTAGACATCTGGCTCATCGTCGTCTGTCAAGACTCCTGCATCCCACTTACTCTCCACCAGGAGGGCCTGTCCGTATCTGGAATCTTCACTGTTCCTTCGCCTCCTTGCAATGCTCGCGTTCTGTTGATACCAGCTCTTCCGCTGTAGTCGCTCTCCTTCTTGTTGCAGTGTGAGCATCTTGTCCGTTATCTGTGCAGGGTTCATGAAGGGGCAACCCTGTAGCTGGCTCTTCATCATCTCGGCAAATGTCAGATATTCCTGGTGTGATATTATGTCAGGTCAATGAGTAATAAGAGTGTAAACTCTAAATGGGCGTCTGACATCCCATCCATGCTGGCATATATGTTAATGGAGGGGCTGTCAAACAGATTTACAGGTGTGACCAGGCTAGGACTGGTAGCTTTCCATAGGTTGCTGTTGGTACCTGCGAGATACTCTATCACGTCCCCGCCGACTTCTACCAGTGAGCTGCTGTGTGCACTGCCCGGAGGTTGATGTAGCACATCAGCGTGTATGTATGTTGTGCCCCGCTGGGGCACCTCAAAGAGGACCCATTCTACACGGTACTGTACCACCTGTCTCCCCTCTATAGAGGGGGAGATTACGTTCTCACCACTGGAGAGCAGCTGTTGGACAATCGGCATGGTAATATCTCCTGTTTAAATCCCTCCTATAGCGTGCTATGTTACCCATATTTGCTCACTCGACTGGTCTTGCTGACCTGGCAGATGAGTACGCAGTTGATGCTGCCAAGGTAGAAGAGAGCGATGGCAAGTCATTCGCCTTACAGTACGAAGCAAGCTCAAAGGCATTCTTCCTCCACACCATTGGTCGTGATGGGGAGGAGCTGCTCACAGACATCAAGGATGTGATGAAGGAGTACCTGGGTCGCAACATAGATTGCCACAAGATCGTGTTTCAGTACGATTTCCCGAAGAGGATGTACATCCTTGAGCCGTTGAATGAGTTGTCGGATACAGAGGTGACAGACATCAATACCCTAAATAATGACCTCAGCTTTCATCTGGACAAGCACTATTCGAGTGGTACCCCACCGATGTCCCTTGATAGCCTTCTATTGACCCTGGCAAAAAACCTGCAGTTCATATTTGAGAAGAATGAAGTGTGGTACTGCGCTGGACCTGGGGGTGACTGGAACACATGGTTGCCCCTATATAGGCCACCTGCAGTCATTGGCATAGACGTTACTCCCCTCTCCACGGCTGTCAAAAAGGATGGGACAGATCGACAGGCTCTACAATCTGGGATCATCCTTCCTCACCTACATAGGTGAAGGTGTCTCCCTGACGAGGGTGGGTCACCGGATCGGGGTTACAGGTGGAAAGCTCCTGCTGCGTCATCCATTAGATGGATCAGAAGAAGGTGTTAACCTCCAGGAGGGAACCCTATGGGTAGATGGGGGTATCACATGTCTCCAAAGTCAAGGGTGCTGTTAAACTGCTTCAGCGAGTCGTACTCAATAGCCCTCAAACGGCTCATATAGTCCTAGAGCTACGTCTCTTAGCCGGCGGCAGAGTGAAGCAGCTAGCCCCTGGCCCTGAGGGGATGAAGATCATTATCGATCCGGATGGAACAGGGCTCGATCTCGTACAGATATTTCTCGATGGGTTCACTCTGTTCAGTTTAACTCTTCATATATAGCCATGATTCTCATCATACTGTTCGTGCTGGCGTCTACAGCAGTGGCACAGGACGCTGAGACTGACATGATATTTGATGCCAAGTGGGCCCACTTCCGGGATGACCCCCAGTACAATCCGTGGTGGGTCGACCCCTTGCGGAGGAACATTTACATCCGCTTTCACCCATGTAAAGAGATCGAGTCTGTCTGCCACTTCTATGGGGTGGAGATGGTAGGACGTGGTTGTCTGCTTGAGACCCCTGCTCAGCACCATATTCTCTGCGTAACATGTGAACATGCCAGAGTCTGCCGTGGTTCACATTCTAATCACTTTAGCATCCTCCCAGGTGAGCGCTGTCAAGGTAGATGGAAGCCACTACGGGTGGTCCCATCATGCCGAACCGCGACTCTGGCAAAGACTACGTGTTTGTCTGAGCTTACACAGAATAGAGAGGGAGGGAGAGAGAGAGAGAGAGAAAGAGAGAGAGAGAGAGAGAGAGAGGGAGAGAGAGAGACCCGGCCCATCTGGTGTGGTTGCTGGCGATCGGTGGTGTATATCCATGTGGAGGCTTGTCTCTAAATGGGCGTTCAGCCCCTGGTAGTGGTAGTGTCGGGATGATACTACCTCCCTGGCAGCCGTTCGGCGAACCGTGGTGGCTCCCATCTCAACGACCTATGCCCCAGGGATTGAGAGAGCGGTGGGGGCCACGGATCGTCGAACGGCGGCCAGTTGAGGGAGGTGGTATCATTTTAATTCCGACACTACTACTGAAATGGAAAGGACAATAAAGAAAATTGTTGTGAAAAAAACGTTATAGGATATCTTATGTGATAAATATAATCTCTCACTAGCTGCTATTTCATATTAAAGTTATCATACTCTCTTAGTAAGATCGCATTTGGAACTCGCAAACGGCGCCCTTCAAATGCGATCTTGCTAAACGAGTGTTGTACATTTAATACGAAATGTCATCGAGTTTGAGATTACGAAAATGAAGGTGGCCCCTGTGCTCTCAATAAGCGATGCCGTCATGGTTTATTTCTACAATTTTCCTAAACATGCATTACATAGATTCACATAACGTGAGCAATCGTAGATTGCTGACCCAGCAATTTATCTTGTGTTGTCATCTTGCTAAAACTTCGGATTTTTCGATTATGCGTAAAGTCGTGAAACCAGTAGTTTCCGAGGTATCCATAGATCTAGATTTAGATCTGATCTGGATCCGGATTGTTTCGGCATTACCCCCAAAGATCTGAATTCTAGTGTTCTGCCATACCTTCTTTTGTACTAAAATGTGAGGCAATTCGAAGCAGCATTTCCCGACATATCCTTTATCGTGTTGTTTATCCAGAACACCGTCTGTCACATCTCTTGTGCCATGAATTCCATAGTTAGCTTGCTGAAGATCGCATATACGCGCGCGCAGGCACACACGCATGCATGCACATACGCGCGCGTGCACGCACGCCCACACACCACCGAATTAGACTAATGGATACTAAATCCTAACATACGCCAGTCACAAACAAATTCATTGGCTTGACGGTATCTCTATCACATTAAGCTGTTCAACCCTAAGGCACGCATTAACTTCGGCATGCTAGCCTTCGACCGCCACCACATGTGTACTCCAAAACACATACTCTCACATAAAACTGAGCTGATGTTGCATTGGAGTAACGGTTTTGCGGTCATACTAGCAAATTCTAATTCGCATAAACGCCTCAGAACCATCGGGATTAAGAAAGAATAGAGGAATCCAGTTTTAACTATGCCCCTACCATTTCTAGCCAAGCTCCACCCACGCTTTGCCCATGTTGGGATCAATCGACCTCTGCTCTGTGTCCAGAAAACTATCAAGGCAAGCTGTTGAATATTTTAAACTACTTTGGCTGGGCGTTGTTGATGCATATGGCAGCAACAGCGCTCAGTCAAATTAGTTTCAAAATATTCAACTATATGTTTATTAAATAGTAAAGACATGGACAACCTGGCGGACTATTAAGCTTTTAAGACGGATAAAATCGAGTCATTCATGGTGCAATTGAGTATGAAGTCCGTCTTCATGTCACGTAGTTGATTATGACGTCATATGATTGCTAGATGAACTGGATTTCTCCATCTTCAGTCAGCTGTTTCTGGAGGATATACGGAGGATGAATAGTACTGATGTGGTGTTAGTGCAAAGACATTGGGATGTAGAGGAGTTTAATTAGGCTGCACTGAAATCTTAATGGATTATCTTATTCCAATGTCCAAAATGATGAATGCGCGGTTCATGGAGGGCGTGTGATGCGGGAGGAAGAGACTGGCGTGAAAGATACAATCTTAAACAGAGATGGTAACAATTTGAACTAGAAAAAACAATCACCAAATTATACCTTTTTCAATTTAATAGTTATTCCGTTGAATACTTCGAAACGTATTTAACTTTGCCTCTGGCAGCAATGTGTTCTTGTAAAATAAGTTTCAACATATTCAGCAGCTTACCTGCATAGTTATTTTCGGAATTTAGAATTTGGGAACTCAGAGTTTAAAGTATTAATAGTTGACCATATTTTGGCCTGCTTATAATCAGATTAAACATTATTGTTCAAATATCTATACACGGACGAACCTAAATCTTCAGCCTCAACGACGGGTCAATCCAAATTAATCTAGCTAACGAAGCCAACTTGATTTCCCAGAATGTACCGCATACAGTTGATCACTTTTAACAAGCCAGTTATAGACAAAATGTTGACATTTGAGAAGCACCTAATATTATTATTAAATGTCAAAAAGCTGGTGAGAATAAGCAGAGTAAAAGCACGCTAATTGAAGACCAATATTAATATACTCACTGCTCGTATACGGTACCGTAATAATGATAGCGATAGTTCGCACTATATACCAGTTCACTGGCAACGGTAATCGAGACTGTCGGAGACACCAACAACATTTAGGCATACACATATTTGGCTTATTAGGTAATAATCAAGTACTGTATTTACAGATTACAGCGAGGAAACTGTGGTTTGGCAGTCACACAACAGAAATAATACGTCGAGCTAAATTTGAGACGTTTAAATCCCTAAAATGAGACAAATTAGATAGTTTTTTTAATAAATGTAATGGTACAGTGATCTTATCACTGTGCAAAACACAAACTACTTAACCACACTTCTGTCAGAAGCGCCTCAAAGCGCTCAAAATTCTACTTTTTTCAATTAACCTTTTAATTTGTCAAGATTTACCCCAGAAAATTGAAATATTTGCTCAGTGAATGACCATTTGTTGGCCAAGAAAAGAGAGGTTTTATGTAAATTTATCACTGGAATACAGAAAATTAGTCTTTAAGGCGTTTTGGGCCGGCTTGTGGATTAGCGCTAATAGTAAAAAACACACTTGATTTTTGCAGGACATAAGGTTATTTTTGAAAATGTACCACTAGAATAGTCAATCAAGTGGTAAATTTTCAAACCTATTTTTCCCTTGGCCCGTAAATAACCAGTTCTCAAGACGACCGGAGAAGCTGTCTTGGCCGATTTTACCACTACAACGACAAGTTGACAAAACAGAGTTAACGCAAATATAACTCCGATTTTTAAGGAGTCTAAGTCCTTCGCACTATCATTCAAGCGAGCGTGCTTTGAAAGTTAGTTTCCCAACGTCAAACATACATTAGACTGCTATTACACATTATCACACATGGCAAGAGAGAGAACGCGAATTTGCAATACTACGATAATGAATGAAGACACCAGACAATCACCAATTACTGTGAATGAGTTTACAATCGAGTTGGCGACCATGCTAAGTAAACACACTCGGGTGTCACATAACGCATATTGTAGATATGGGATTGTCTTGTGGGAAGTCATGACCCCGCCGGATATCTTATTTTTACGAGTAAGACCTTAATGAAATTAATCTTTGAAAATACCAGGTGGGCTAATGAACTGGATCAGCATCGTATTAGTTATGTATGGAGTAGGACGCTGCACCGGTTGATTTCGACCAGTGCTGATGATACACAGTTTCGCAGAAACAGGATAGAAACCATATCGAAACTGTAACTAGTACATTCAAATAATAAGCTAGGAATTGGATGAGATAAAATGGAACTGACGGTTCTGAGTTGGTAGCATCTGTCAATAGTTGAAGATGAAAGTTGTTGCTGTGGGATCGGCACACACTTTTATAATATTCAGCAGTTGTTTTGGCCAGTAGTTTAGTAAATAATCGAGTGAAAAGAATCGATAGGAATCAATAGGAATATAGGTGACAGAATGACATTAGTTGTTGACGGTCGGCATTCCGACTCCATTAAGCAAGTACAACAACACCAGCTGGCAATGAGATCATACATCTCATGTGCTTATTAACGTTCGCTTCCTACAGGCTTATCCAGGATAGGCAAGGGACAGGACAGAGGCATGGTAGCGTCCTGTAGGAATTCATAACACAATTGAAATTTGTATATCAACTATATGTCAATCAAAGAAAGGCATGCTACAGCAACACATGCCCTAATGTTGTTAGTTAGCTGGCAGATCGCATCAAATCAGAACCAGCCAACACCGCTTAGACCCTGTTGTACAGTATCTCCTTAGAAGAGAAGCCCAGAGTTTGATTAGTCAGGATGACGTCATAATCAATGAGCATCGAATCAAACTCTGTGGCAGAGAAACAAAAGGAATAGAGTTGGGAAACTGTGGATTGTATATAAGAGGCACTTGTCTCTTAAATCTTTAATCTTTATCATCCGTGATTCCGGAGCAGACATAGCTTCGATATCGTGTTAGAGTTCTCAGTGAATAAATTTGAGTAGTTGAGAACTATAGTAGATAGGCGTATAGCATCCTTTACAGTCCCCGCCGTTCACTCAGATCAGAAAGCAAAAAACAACTTAACATTCCTAAATTCCGAATGAATACATATGGCCAAAAAACATTCTCTTACTCAGCTCCCATCCTATGGAATAAATTGCCTTTGGACATCAAAACATCCCCAAACCTGAGCACATTTAAATCTAGACTCAAGACATGTTACTTTCAAAAATGTTATCCAACACCTTGATCTGTATTTTTTTTTTTTTCTAGAATATTCTAGATAAGCTTTCTAAGCGCTTAGAGCATGCTGCGCATGGATTTTGGCGCGTTACAAATGGACTATTATTATAGCATACCAGCCAAAGGCTGGGAGTAATCCGCATCAGTTAGAGTTAGAATCACAGGAATAAGTTCTGAACTCATGTAGGAATTGTCTATATTGTCAAAAGTATATCATATTATCTTGCGGCAGTAAAAGTCGCCTTTGTTATATCTAGTGTATGTACAGTTAGTGTAGAGAATAAAAATAACCGTAGTCATACAAGTAGCTAGTCAAAGTTGTGTGTTCGTATGACTCCAGATAGCACGGAGAAACACCGTGCCGAAGCCAGGAATCTTCGTGGTCAAGTCAGATCAGGCCCAGGTACCAATATAAATATCGTCACTTTCATCTATCGACGAGGCGAGCTGGTATCCCTCTACTTCATCTTGGGTAGGACAGATTGTCGCAGCAACCTTACATCATAAGTCTTGCCGAGGGTGGGGTAGACGTTTTGAGATGACTTGAGGAATAGAAAATCTTCAATATGTTCTAATTACTCATCAAATAAGATTTGATGCCTAACATCTTAGTTCCTGGTAAGAATTTCACTCCACACAGTTTTGAACAAGAATCATCAGGGAATAATGCGCATGAAAGTCGTTGCATTGATCAGGTACAGACATTTATGAATATCTCAAAAAGTCAACCTATGTTAAAACATTTCTCAACAGAACACCACAATGGATATGAACTGACAATAAGCAATTACCTAGCCTTACTGGTGCTGATGCGCAATGTCTGCGCATTGCGTTCCCGTTCCAGCGGGAACGCTTCTATTTATTGCTGCCTAGAATTGCCTATAGGCGCGGCCATTTCGCGCAGGGGATTGTGGGGCTGTGTCTCGCGAGATCTCCATCGATACCAGATCTAATAATTCTCGGCGCGAAGACACGGCTCTATTTTTAGATTGCTGGATATCTCATAATTATGATCTTCACGCGCGTGATTCATGACGAGTTCTCTTATTTGTTCTGGTCCGACTGTAATAGAGTTTGAGCGGCGATGACCGCTTAATTATTTTAATAAACAGCCAACGGAACTCCAAATAACTACTCTAAATAAGCTTCTTTTGCTGGAGGGCTGCGTACAAAACATGTTTATCATTCCTTCTGCAGATGAAAGTACTCAAGCATACGCCCACTCGCGGCGTCTCTTATATGTCCACTTTAGCACTCTATCAAACTGACCACAAATGGCTTCTTGCGGTGATCGTGAGAAATGTCCATTTGCACTAGCTACTTGCCAGAGAACTTGTTTTGAAAGTTTACAACCGGAATGACTGGTTGGATAACCGATCCTATAATTCCAGTAGTAAATTGCAAAAGAAAAACCATACTGGTCTCTTGGACGGCAATTAGACATAGGACACTTTCTATGATAATGGATTTTTCTGTATATGACGTCATAATTATTTATGTCAGATGTAGCTGGACCTCACAATCAAAATGTGTAATGGATGACGTATCTAGCTCCACCAGGAACATTGAATAGCCAGTCAAATATGTGAATTGCACGTCTTTACTATTTAATCAACATGCTGTTGAATATTTTGAAACTAATTTGACTAGACGTTGTTCGAATTGTATGTCTTTGCTATTTATTCAACAGTCATTTTCTATGATAATAGCTGGGTTCGATCTGTAACTGAAGGATATGACGTCATAATCAATTACTTCATATACAGGCTGACGTCACAATCCAAAATGTGTAAATGAATGGCGTATCGAGCTCAGTCATGAACATTGAATAGTCCGGCAAGTGTACGAATTGTATGTCTTCACTGTTTATTCAACGTCGTGTTGAATATTTTGAAACTAATTTCACCTGGCGTTGTTGCGGCCAGAGGCAGCAAACCTTTAAAAGCAGCCAGTCAAATCAGTTTCAAAATAGTCATCAGCTTACCAGTATAGTTACCTTGAAATTGGAAGTCTGGGAATTCATTATTCAGCGCAAAGATATACATCGATTCCAACACGCAAAACGGGGTGGAGCTTAGCTAGAAATAGGCGTGGCATACCTGGAAATGGATCTCTCTATTGAAATTATCATGAGCAAATTGAACATTACATGGCGAATACCACTTGGTAATGCGTGGCCCACACAATATGGACCACTTGTATTAAGAGACCACCCATATTTATAGGTCACATATTTTAACAAGGCCAATCATAGATTGTTGCCCTGAATACAATGTACTCGTCCTCTGACGGAGGGAGGATAATTAATACCATTTGCTAATTGGCATTTTCATGTTGTGTATCCATCATATTACGTCATATGATGTCATACTCAACGACGTGACGTAAAGGATGACGTCATAATCATGATGTCATGACCGACTCAATTTAGTCCGTCTTAAATGCTTAATAGTCCGACACGTTGTACGAATTGTATGTCTTTGCTATTTACAAAACATGCTGGTGAATATTTTGAAACTAATTTGACTGGCGATGTTACTGCCACAAGCCGCAACGGCACCCAGACAAATTGGTTTCAAAATAGTCATCACCTTACCTGTATAGTTTTCTGGAAATTGATAGTCAAGAAGCTCAGAGATCCATCGATACCAACACGAGCGCGGTATTAATGTATTAATATACCATCCGGATTCAGTGACCGATTGACTAACGTTAGCCATATGGAAGTCATTTCAAGCAACCGCCACCAAGATGTGACTTACTTGGGCACAAATGTGTGTTTTTCTAACAAAATCCTTTAGAATGTTTAACACCGAAATTTCAACATCTCAGATAAAGACAACTATAACAAATATCTTTTTAATAGTTTGACTGGTAGCCCACCCCACCCTACCCACCTACTTGTTGTTATCATAGACCTGTATTAAGTATTGCAACGACAACGACTGTCCATGTAAGCCTATCATCTTCTCTTAATGTATTTTAACCCTTTCATGAGGAGGCCGCCAAAACCGGCCTCTACAGTGATCTTGAGGATGTTAATTTGCAGGTCAAGAGAAGATCGTTTTTGAAAATTCACCACTGAAATGACTGGCTCGATAATTGAGCCAGTCATTCCAATAGTAACTCTTCAAAACAGTCGTCCATTGGCCTGCAAATAGACACTCAATAACCAAATTATTTTTTTATTCTTGACTCAATTTAGGTAATACAGGGTTAATAAGAACGACGATGATGTACCATGTCTGTTTAACCTTTCCCGTATTGTATTATAGTATGAGTCACATTTGTTGCATTCGAGGTAAAAATTACAGACTTGTTACAGACAGTCTTGAGGCGTACTATGTGTGTGGTAAATTTCAAAAGAAAAACGCGTAATAATAGTGTAGAGGGCGAAAAAGTAGACATAGTTCGCTAACAATAATGAATCCACCGAAAAATAACGGCTTGGCTTCTTCGAAACTACACCTCTAATGTAATGACCGGTCATCTTCTTACGTTATCACAACGACTAGACTGTTACACAGACTCAACTTCGGATACCAGACAGACCAGAGCCCAGTCTATCTCCGTAGTAGACTGTAGAAGCAACACTTTGGATCCTGAAATCGCTACACCATTGGCTACTCAATAGGCCCCTACATAAGAGGTACATTTCTCGATCTCGTATCCAAAGAGAACTCGCGGGATACGAATGAATAATGGATGTGTGATTATCAGTAGTATCCTTTTGTCTTTAATCCATCCTTGGGAATAAATCCATGAAGGGCCAATGCAATTATGTAGCAGTATTGATAGACTACCAATGTTCAAAATTTCCAGTCAAAACTGCTGTCAATAATATTGTAGCAGATTGTTGAATACAGAAATCAACCGAAAGTGTAGGCCTATGCATGTGCTAAGTTAAGAACGTCTACAGGAAATTCGGCCACATAATTTCAACCATATAGTTAGATAGGTATAGCAATACGCTAGTGAAGTAATGGATTGAGGGTAAAAAAATGTTTACCATGAAGTAATTTCGTAGTGCACAATTTCATACCGAAAATTTGCTAAATCTCCGGTGATTCACAGTTTTCAGTGCCCTATTGTCTGTAGTATGTGTAGCCCCATAATTTCACCTACATAGACTTGAGCCTTAATATACTAGGTATATTCCGAATCTAACAAATTCTAGATGAAATAATTTTATTAGGCAAAAATTGGCATAAATGTTGGATTTTTCGTGCTTTTCGGTGCCCTACTGTCTGTATGTAATATGGTCGGCTCCAGAAATTCGCTCACATAGACGTAGAGGGATTTGAATACGATAGTTATATCGGGAATTTAAAAAAATTCGACGGTGATGTAATTTCGTAGTATACGATTTCATCGCGTAAATTCGTTTCAATTTTGGCAGATCTGCGGGTTTTCAATTCCCTACTATTACCTGTCTGCAGTAGGTTTGGCCACATAATTTCACCGATATGGTTAGATAGCGATATGAACACGATAATGAATCTTGAGTTTTCTACCACGTAGTAATTTCGTAATATTCGATTTAGTAGCCACGGACAGTTGTCAAATGCCAACAATTTACTATATTCGGTATCAGAATGTCTGTTCTCGATTTGTAATAATTTTTTTTATATATGGATGTATATAACTCAATATGATCTAGTGCTTTTGCACAATTCTACCATCAAGTAATCTCATCGTAGGTAGTTACATATTCGCCGTATGGTCACATTATAATATGGTTGGTTCACATTCACCATATTCAGATAGGTGTCGGTATGTCCTGGCATATCGCTCATAATGGGTTCGGCCCCAGAATGTCACCCATATGTTTAGATAGGTATAGGCATACGCTTACGGAGTAGTGAGATTTAAAACTATCTACCATGAACTAATTTCGGCTCAAATTTAGGCCGATTCATGGTTTTCGTTGCACCCAGGCAAATTAGTTTCAAAATAGTCATCAGGGAATTCATTATTCAGCGTATATATTGACATCGATTCCAACACGCAAAAAAGGGGTGGAGCTTAGCTAGAAATAGGCGTGGCATACCTAGAAATGGATCGCTATTGAAATTGGCATGAGCAAATTGAGCATTACAGGGCTAATACCACTTGTTAATGCGTGGTCCACACAATATGGACCATTTGTATTAAGAGAGCACCCGTATTTATAGGTCACATATTTTAACAAGGCCAATCATAGATTGTAGACCCTTGCCATCCCGAACACACATAGACCCGAATACAATACACGCATCCTCTGACGGAGCGAGGGTAATTAATACCACTTGCTAATGGGCCTTTTCAGGTTGTCTACCCATCATATTACGTCATCTGACGTCGTAATTAATTAAGTGACGCGTAGGATAACGTCATAATAATGACGTCATGACTGACTCGATATAGTCCATCTTAAATGTTTAATAATCTGACAGGTTGTACGAATTGTATGTTTTTGTTATTTAATTTTAAAAATGCTGTTGAATATTGTGAAAGTAATTTGACTGGCCGCTGTTGCTGCCATAGGCAGCAACAGGACCCAGTCAATTTAGTGTCAAAATATTCCACGGCTTATCCGTATAGTTTTCTTGAAATTTATCGTCTAGTCGTTCAGAAATCCATCGATCCCAACTCGAGAGTGGCATGGGTGGAGTTTAGCTAGAGATGGGCAGGGCATAGCTAAACTGGAAAGGTTCATTGTATTAATAAACCACCACAGTTTTCAGTGCCCTATTGTCTGTAGTATGTTCAGCCCCATAATTTACCCCACATAGACTTGAGCTTTAATAAGCTAGTTATATTCCGAATCTAACACATTCTAGATGAAGTAATTTTAATAGCAAAATTTAGCTTAAATGATGGTGTATTCGTGGTTTTCGGTGCCCTACTTTCCGTAATATGGTTGGTTCCAGAACTTCACTCACATAAACGTATAGGAGTTTGAATATGCTAGTTACATTGGGAATTTAAAAGAATTCGAACGTGAAGTATTTTCGTAGTATGCGATTTCATCGCATAAATATTTGTTCCAATGTTGCCAGATCTGTGGTTTTCAATACCCTACCGTCTGCAATATGAGTGGCTACATAATTTCACCAATATGGTTAGATAGGGATATGAATACGCTAATGAATCTTGAGATTTCTACCAGGTAGTAATTTCGTAATATTCAATTTAGTAGCCACGAACAGTTGTCAAATGCCAACAATTTACTATATTCAGTATTAGAATCTCAGTTCTCGGTTTGTAATAATTTTTTTACATATAGCTGTATATAACTGAATATGTACTACTGCTTTTGCACGATTCTACCATCAAGTAATTTGGTAATATGTAGTTACATATTCGCCATATGGCCCCATTGTAATATGGTTGGTTCACATTCACCACATTCAGATAGGTGTCGATACGTCCTGACATATCGCTCATATTGGGTTCGGCCCAGAATATCACCCATATGTTTAGATAGGTATAGGCATAAGCTTACGACGTAGTGGGATTTAAATATTTCATAATGTAAATAAGCTCAAACTTAGGATAATTAATGGTTTTCATTGCAATACGTTCACCTCCAGAATTTCGCCCACAAATACTTATAGGAAATATGCTAGTTGTATTCCGAATTTAAAAAAATTCTACAGGAACGTAATTTCATAGTACACAATCCCATACCGAAAATTGGCGCAAATTCTGTCAGATCAGCGATTTTCTGTACCACACTGTTTGCAATAGGTTCGACCCCAGAAGTTCACCCATATGGTTAGTATCAAAGGTTTAAAAAATGTTTACTATACAGTAATTTCGTCATATGCAATTTAGTAGTGACACACCATTGTCAAATTCCAATAATGTAATATATTCGGTACCAGAATATCTCTATATTCCTTGTAGCAAGTTTTCGAACATAAGGCCATGTAGAACTCACTATGTTCTCGTGCTGTGCGAAATATTGTAATAATTCTACCACCAAATATTTATTATAGTAATGTGAAAATATTTCTATATATCCCATATTATTAGACGCGTGTACTGGAAGAACCTGACTTATCAGGCTAATACCCTAACATTTGCACATATGGTCAACAAGATCGTCATCATTACAACGGTTGAGGCCGATTTTGGCCTTTTTGTCGAGCAAAAATATTTGATTTAATAGTTTGTCACTGTTTCCAGTAAAGATATCGTTTAATAGATATGATAGCTAAATGAAACAGATCACGATTGTGGCTGTTTCCCACTGGGTCTTGTCAGAATGTTTTCTACTATATCAATTTCGTTGGAGAAAACTAGGTTCACGGTATTGGTTCTATCCAGGCCACTTAACTTTGTTGAAAAGGTTTTCTGTCGGTACAGATCGGGGTCCTGTATTGCATAAAAAATATACTTGCTTTGTGCGTTTCACTAGCATTGCAGTGTTTATTTCACCAATATATTTCCGGGTACTAAGCTCTTCACCTCTGTTTAGGAAGGTATCAAACCTTAGGTTTAAAATATTCTTTACAATTTTTCTTTAATAGGTTTGAATGGCTGTCAGGGTCTGTACTCCTTCTTGCGCTGATTTTCTATTGACTGGCTTGCCAGTTCTGTTGATTTCTTTATCTTTACAAGTTGTTGATACCTAATGACCCAAATTTGATCTGTTACGCTCTGTTGATGCAGTAGTGCAATTTTCTCATCACTGGCTGCTCTTAATTTTGTCTGTTCCTCTCTCTGTTAAGGAGTTTGGCCTGGAGAAAAAGGATGGATGAAAAAATTGTTGGACTGACCAAAAATATAAGCTGCTTTTCCTAGCCCATAGCTAATACTGCCCATATCCTTTTGCAAGAAATATTCCTTCTTTTGTGTTTATTGTCCGCGTATATTTTTGTCATAAGTAGCTTGTATGCCTTTATATAACTTTATTTTTTCATGAAACAGTTGAGTTTATTCTCAGAATTATAATAAGCTCCGGGCGCGCTATTTACCATTGATGCCTTGCATCAATATGTGTACTTGTATTTTCCTTTAGTCGGTCTAGAGATCAAGCCATTAAATTAAGAAGCGACAGGACCCCCCCCCCTCCCCCAAAAACGTCCCGTGATCAAGGCTCGCTCTTTCTAAATGCAGTGTTCGTTAATAAATAGTCTGCCAAATTTACTGAAAAAGGAAAAGGCTGCATCACATTCTAACATTGAGTCAACGGTGAAACTATTTGAATAATAGGGGTTATTGAATCAAGCAAATATTCTAGTCGCCTAATGTGTTTTATTACTATAGTAAGAAAAGCTGCATTTTCTTATTTCAGATTTGACTGTGTGTATAATTCCTCGTTTACAATATTCCACACTTTTCATTGACATTATCAACAACAAGTTCTCAATAATAAAATAGCTTTGCAATCAGCAAAGAGATGTTATCGCCGCAGGGCACCACGTTGTGTAGTAACGGATAGCGTGTGACGGAAGTTACAAATACGTGAATCCGCTACCTAATGGGTGAATCCAGTCTTAGATATGCCTCGTCCATCTCTAGCTAAGCTCCGCCCACACATTCCCGTATTGAGATCGACCGAACCCTGAACTCCCTGAATCCCCATGTCCAAAAGCTATGCTTGCAAACTGTTGAATATTTTTAAAATAACTTGATGGGGGTGTTGTTGCTGCCTAGTCAAATTGGTTTCAAAATATTTAATATAATGTTTAACCAAATTTATTGTAAAGACATACAATTCTTACAACTTAACGGACTATTAAGCATTTATGACGGGCTTAAGTACGTCAATCATGACGTAATTGGTTATGTTATGACGTCAGCCCACGTGTGAAGTAGTTATATTATGACTTCAAATGATTGCTCGATAGATTGGATTCATATAGTCGTATACTATTTAGGCCAACCACATACAGTACCAGAAACAACATATTATTTACGAGTTAATATACATTTTTCTCAATAATCTCAATAATAAGTTTATTACGAAACTGGACTGAGACGTTGATGTATTATACTCTTCGAGCGCTGAAGGCGACTCCTTGGGAAGAAGCGTCCATGGAATTAAAGAAATATATTTCTTACAGGGGTCTACTTGTAAAGTGTGCCACAACTTGTTTTTTAAATAACGTACCTCCTATTTAAAAGATTGCCAGTTTGCTGTACCTGGTAATTCGACTGATTTGCCTTTGCCCACTTCGAGCATGGAAAAGTAACAAAGTGGCGTGATACAAACAAAAGAGATGAAAGTAGAAGGGAGGTGATATAGATCCAATTTGAGGAGCAATTTGAGGAGCGAGATCAGGAGCATGAGCAATAATTTTGTTGCGGTGTCCCTAATATGAGTCAAAAGGAGAAAACAGGAGGGCGTTTCTATTGTCTTCATTTTTCTATTTGCTTGCTTAATGATGCCGCCCCACCAAAGCGGAGATTTCCCAATGACCTAATTTTGGCGTCACTAAATCTGACGTCTTGAGAGATTTACCAGTGACCTTTTTTGGTGTTTGAAAAAAGTATAGTATTCGTATGTGTAATGTTTATCTCGTAATTTTGTGGAGTTAGGGTCACCTCCAGCCTAAAATGGGGTACTGCTATAGGACAATGCGAATGGCTAATTATAAAACTGAATTTTTAAACCCACCCCTGAAAATGCAGTACATAGCGTACCCCCAAAGTACAGCTTAAAGGTCCAGTGTGTGGTCCAGTGGAACAGTGCTCAGGCATGTTCAGGCGTAAAGAGGGAAGTGGGAAATACCATAATCAAATTACGGAACACAGCACTGTTATAGAAGTTATTGGTTTGGTTGCCGTCTATCGAGCCCCTGATTCCAGGTCTCATTCACACCATATCTAGGTTGGTTTTAAGTCACTCTAGTATTGGTAACTTTCCCAGCTTTTACACTGGTACCCATTTATACTCTTGGGCGGAGAGAGGCAAAGGGTGAAGAAGATTGTCAATGTTTCCAACACGGAAAATATTGCACAGCTCAGGTGGAAACCGGGTTCTACGGTTAAGTAGTCCTAAGTGCTAGTCACTACACCAAGCCACCGTCTCTGACAGCTCTGTTTTGTTGTTTGAGTGGTTTACGTCGCGTATAGTTCGGGTCCCCGTTAAAGTCCCATTCACACCAGCTCCAAAACGGTATTAATATATATTTTTTGGGCTGACTTTTTGTTGTTGAAATTTTGATTCTATGCGGTTTTGTTTTTTGTGACACCAACGGCCCTATATCCAAGAATCAGAAAAAAGGAGGGATGGCGTTGACTGCTCCCTGTGAAATGGAGAAGGGAAGCTTGGTGTGATGAGGTCACCATTATTCGCGAACCAAGATATCCAGGCTTAATCTCACTTAAATTAGTAATCGTTGATTCTCCACATTTTTCAGCGGCTAGGTCTACGCGGTACTAACCTAACCATATAGGCCGTTCAACCTATTATCTTCCTCAGTCATGAATCTAACCATCTATTCTATTGGCATATCCAGTGCCTATTATTTGAATTTTGACCTTAAAAAACTTTATCAGCTGATATTAATTATTAGTAGATAGAGGAAGAATATAATAGATTATATGACAATTTGTTTACTATAGTTAGATTAGTTGGGGTGGGATGGCGTGGGAGTTTCACGTTGTTACCCGGACGATCTATTTGATTCTATAGATCTGTTATCATTCTGAGTTGTATTGCCAATTTCTTAGTTTTCCGTTTGACCGAGTGTCACGTTATGGATCCGCAAAATGCGTACGCGTTAACCAGTGGAACATCTAATTGGAATAGCTATCGGCATCGACACGGTATCTACGCTAGTGTCTCTTCTTGTTATCCGCAAAAATGAGGCCGTGGAGACAGCGCTGTTACAACAAATTTTCCCACTTTTACAACACTCAAGCTGCGTCCTGTGGAGAATCTTCAATTCTGATTGGTCAATAGATCTGAACGTCATGGCTGGTGTCATGGTAACATTAATGGGAAATTCCAGTGAACATCGGGAATAAGTCAACTAAAATTATACCATTATCTAAAATAGTTGCAGCAGGAAAATATAAAATATACTGTTCCATTGTCGAGAAATGAATATGCCCAAAACTGTCGAAAACGTGACTCCTCGGGCGCATCCATTTTCTCGCAACGAGAGTGAGAAACTGCGAGATTATGACGTCAGCTGCACACCAGCAAAATATCTCCAGTGCTTTAGATTTACCTGTTTACTTCGCGTTATGAAGGCCGAAAATTAATTAACCCTTTAATGGCCAAATTTTGTCAGGAAAATCAGAATATTTCCTCATTGAATGTCCATTTGCAGGCCAAGCGAAGACAGGTTTTGAAAATTTACCACTGGAATGGCTGGTTCGATTACCGAGTCATTACGGTGGTCAATTTTCAAAAATGGTCTTCTCTTGGCCTGACAACGGACATTCCCTAACTTGACGATTGCAGAGGCCAGTTCGGGCATGAAATGGTTAAATCGCAACATGTCCGCATGTCAAGCATGGGCTTGCAGTAATAGAAACGATCATGCAAAGGGTACAGACATTCACGTTTTCAGATACCAAATCCACAGAAGCGTCTGCATAAAAAGGAGCTAACTGACAGATGGCTTCATAACTTCGACACTGGATGGATATCTTCCACATTTAAATTTGAAAGAACATATAATCTGTATAATTTTAAAACCATGTGTCATACATTTCAAGCAAAAGACACGGTATTTAATTTTAACATAACAGAATCCAGATCGAGAATTCACGTCAGTATTTGCTTGTAAAATGGGATTGGCGAACAAAAATGAAACGATGTCACTGATTGTCCCGTCGGTTAATTATAGCCAACCGCTTAGCGGCTTACTCAGTATACACTAGTAGGTGACAGCTAGTAAATAATGGCAAGTGCACGCTAGACGTAATTAGTAATTTAATGCGTTCACACTATTGAAATCCAGAATTATTAATCATTTACAACATTTAGTACCAATTTTAAAATAACCATGCAGAGCTTTGAATATTCTGAATTAAATGTGCCTGGAATTATGTTGCAGTAGCTTCCAAATTACTTTCACACAATATGGGTAAGTTTTAAGCTTTCTGCTTTTCTGGCCTTGAAAGAGTTAACTAATTGATCCCAATTTTAAAAAGTTGACCCATATTTACTGCCTGTTGAATGTTTTGAAACGGGAATTTAACTGGAAGCGGAAGTTGCTATTTATTCTTCTCCTGTGGGTATTTCTAAGCCACTATCTAGGTTATACTAATGAGGCTACACAGCAAAGAGAAAAATCAACACTTCAGGATTTACTGTCCACCTCTGTTGTCATCTCTATCCAATGTATAGATTATGAAATACGTATTTCAAGGCAGGCACAAACCTACCGGTAAGTAGTTGAATATTGTGTACAAAATTTGATTGGGGATCTAGCCACCACAACAGGCTCGTGGAAGTGCTGCTACAGCGTGGTTGTTGTGGCCATATGGCTATACATGCTTATGGGAGATCCCGGTGCGGCCAACATGCGGGCGCAGCGTGGCCGCAGTGTGGCAACAGTGTGGGCACAGTGCGGCCACAGTGTGCATACGTGTAAGAGTGTGTGCGTGTGTGTGTGCGTGCGTGCGTGCGTGCGAGCGTGTGTCGGTGTTCGGTCGGTCGGTCGGTGTGTGTGTGTATATGTGTGTGTGTGTGTGTCTGTGTGTGTGTGTGTGTGTGTGTGTGTGGGTGTGTATGTGGGTGTGTGTGTCGGTGTGTGCAGCCGTCCTGGCATGCGTGCGTGCGTGTGTGTGGTTGGATGTATTAAATCGGTTTCCGGTACCCTGAGCTGTAAATTGCTTTTGAACGTTTTAGAGACTCTGATCTGGATATCAAGGGAGGTGTGGCCCGGATGGATGTATGGCTACAATCACCAAACCAACACGCACATAACGAAACAATATTTTATTTATATCCCCATTTTATTTTATATTAAGGAAAATATTACATAGGATAAACAAATAGTGTATGCTACTAGCATACACAAATAGTCAATATTCTGGAGATCCATGAGTCGATACTAGACTGATATCTTACGCATCAGTAATATCAACACTTTCAGTATCAGATTCACTATCATCACCGCCTGAATCATCATCATCATCGGCATCATCAACGCACGCATCTAGATTGTTGCGTATGTACTCCTTGATCAGAAACTCTCTCTTGCGAAAAGCTGAGAAGACCGCTTCATTTTATTCGTACCTATCGGTGATACAATCATTAGTTTCATGACGAATTATCTTAATGAGCGTAGAGTTCTGTACTCTTCTCCACTTTAGCATTACAGCAGTACACTTGTAATGAAAGCATCAGCATACTTGGAAATAGAGACATGATCTACACTATTGAGGGCTATATTCTCTCGGACATCCTCATCTTCTAAACCTGTCCAGTGTGTAAGTCATGATGAATATTTTAGAATATCGTGTATAGATCCTGATTGCATATCTCGTCTTTTTCATCTTCAAGTTACAAGTCAAGGGTCCTTTTTATTTGTGAAATGTTTTTAGGCTGTAGTTGGAGAAATCTTCTTACAGTCTAAGGCTCGCTAATTCTCTGCAGATAACACCTGGCTGCTTAAACTATAGTGAAAAAAGGTATTGCATTTGCGCCGTTTTGTAATAATCTGATCCCACATGTTGTGTTGCATGTTTGGTTCATAGATTCGATAGCATTCGTATCCTTTCACATTCCCTTATCTGTATCACAATTAACTGCTTTATAATATCGTGTAAATGTTGAACAGTGATCACTGCCAGTGTGCCACCATTGTGTGTCCTCAAGCGATAGTGGGCGATGCCATTTAAGTGTCAATGCATTACATGATTCATTATATACTCATATTTTTTAATATTTTGAAACTAATTAAAAGCAACAACTTCCAATCAAATTAGTTTTAAAGTATTCGACAGTTTACTTGTATGATTGTTTTAATACCACATTTCCAAGCTATATATGTCACCACTATGGCTGAGCGCTATACCGAGGGGTATATATACGCGCTAGATATGCTCCGATTGGTTGAAAAGTAAATAATGACAGCCAGCCATCATAGGCTGTAGAAATGTATCAAATTTACCTAGTAAATTGTTAATATCTTTCGGTGTCGGCGTGATGAAAAAACTAAAATATGAGGGATAGAATAGGGGTTGCAAATTCTATCATATGGAAGGTTAACATGAGAAACGTGGGGTTTCCCTTAATTAACATCAATGTATTTCAGTTTTAGTTCTCCAAAAACTGGGTTATATGATACGCTGGGGTACGTCATTACAATCAAACCATTTGAGCTCCTACAATCTGTCCATAAGAACCTAACAGATTAACCAAGATGTCGCACTAAGTCATGTGATATATTACTCGTATGTATTGTGATACGTTGGTGCATTGCGAGGTCCAATCTGGGCAATGCCAATGTTGAAGGCGTTGCTGCAAATTAGGTTCAAAATATTCAATGTGCTAAGTAATACATAACAAAGAACGTGTTCCATTAGCACTTACATGACGTCACACACGCTACCGTGAGAAGGCAAAATACAGTCAAAATTAATGATATGTTGAAAAACATATTTATGATGCAGATAACAATAAGCTGGTAAGTAAATGTAATGGAACCAAAATCTAGCAGCATAATTATATATCATTAGAGATGAGATTAGCATCCATTTAATGTTCTATTCTGGAACTAAAACACACAGAAATCTAAATGCGGCAAATGTAAAAAACCGATAACAACTTATCTGTAACTAGAATTATAAGTTCATCATCAATTTAATATTTTATGTTATGTGCGTGTGTCTGTGCGTGTCCGTGTACGCGTGCGTGTGTGGGGAGGGGTGGGTGCGCGCGTGTGTGTGTGATGATTGGGTGAATTCAGTATATTTAATTCGCTGCTTTATTTATTTTCCTACAGCTAGAAAATAAATTCATATGTTGATCTAACAAAGAAACCTTATTAAGCCCAGAATCGAAATCGCTTCCTCACAAACGGAAGTACATTAACGTTTCTCTTTGAAGTGCGCGAGGCCTTTCTTAAAGCTATTACAAACCGGAACAGACTCGGCGATTAATTTAAAACAGAACAATGTCAACGACACTTTTGCCATACAAACTGTAATTTAAGATTGTACAACCTTTTCAATTCACGATCACACAATCGTTTCAATTCAACGTCTGTCACATAAATCTTTCTTATAAAAAGAACCCGGAAACCAATGTGTTTTCCTGTCGATGCAAACACAATATATACGTCCATAGCTATACGATAATGATATTTAAAAGGATAGTGATTGCATCACAAATCTTGTATTGGACTGATAGAGTATGGTGCATAGATTCCATTTCCTCCAATTCAGAACACGTTCTTTTATTTTGATCACCCATATATACTTGTCATCATTGCGTTAATATTGAACTAACTAGCTCGCTATGTTTATTTTCAACTGTTACCCACGTGAGGTTGGGTGGGTGGGGCGGCATCTTACTAACATATTGCCACTCACATAGCTACACTGTTCGATGCATCGATAAGGGAGCAGAGCAGAAAGGCGAGACCGTGCAATAGGGAGATGCTTGGGGTGGAGTTGGTGACGTATTCGCAAGCTAGTTCACGGAAAACTCCGCAGGCGTTGACTTATCTAAATCGGGATGATCTAACATAATGTCTGGGTCAGGAAAACCACGAAATTGCTTCATTATACAAATATGTTCTATAACACTCTGACCGCTGCAAGCCACGAGCCAATAATTACA
Organism: Chaetoderma sp. LZ-2023a; assembly: GCA_034401795.1. Classification (NCBI taxonomy): domain Eukaryota; kingdom Metazoa; phylum Mollusca; class Caudofoveata; order Chaetodermatida; family Chaetodermatidae; genus Chaetoderma; species Chaetoderma sp. LZ-2023a. The sequence continues at coordinate 64,493,602 of CM067369.1, read as the reverse complement.
ATGTGCAATACACCTAGACAAGCTGACTATTTTGAATACAATTTCACTGAAAGTAGTTGGTGGCTTAGCCACCAACAACTTTCAGTCAATTTGTTTTCAAAATAGTCAGCATATCCAGAGCCCAACCACTTGGGAAATGTAGTCTGCCAAAATTCAACAGGCAGACAGGAAACACTTAGAAACCATCTCGCCATCTCGGCCCTTTAAATTATTTCCTGTTGTTTTAAAAAGGTGACACTGACCTCAACACCTGTCTTTGATAACCATCGTTGTAGTTATCCAATTGTGGTTGGCATCAACATGGTTGTGGTGCGTGTGGTGGTCGTGCAATTACCATAGTTGTTGGTGAGAGTGATGTTGCCATTATTGCCGTTGCTGTTTCAACTGATGTTGCGGTAGCCTCGTGTTATAGTATTAGTCTCGTGGTTGTTGTCATTGTCGTTGACATGTTCATGTTGTTGTTGCTACACTGTTGCGGCTGCTATTACTGCTGCAGTAGCTATTATTGTCGTCAGACAGACAGACAGACAGATAGATAGATAGATAGATAGATAGATAGATATATAGACGGGCGGGGATAGAGAGAGAGAGAGAGAGAGAGAGAGAGAGAGAGAGAGACCTGCTGATAAGTTCACTTTACCCCAACTAATCTCAAGGGGGGACCACTCTAAGTAAATCTAAACTTGGTCTCGATAGGACAAATTTAGGCAAAGAAATTTGTAATTAAATTCCTGTGCCAATGCGTTTTTTTCAATGTAAAGACAGACAGACAGACAGACAGACAGACAGACAGACAGACAGACAGACAGACAGACAGACAGACAGACAGACAGACAGACAGACAGACAGACAGACAGACAGACAGACAGACAGACAGACAGACAGACAGACAGACAGACAGACAGACAGACAGACAGACAGACAGACAGACAGACAGACAGACAGACAGACAGACAGACAGACAGACAGACAGACAGACAGACAGACAGACAGACAGACAGACAGACAGACAGACAGACAGACAGACAGACAGACAGACAGACAGACAGACAGACAGACAGACAGACAGACAGACAGACAGACAGACAGACAGACAGACAGACAGACAGATAGATAGATAGATAGATAGATAGATATATAGACGGGCGGGGATAGAGAGAGAGAGAGAGAGAGAGAGAGAGAGAGAGAGAGAGAGAGAGAGAGAGAGAGAGAGAGAGGAGAGAGAGAGAGAAGCGAATTTATAACTCATCGAACTGACGTAATAGTAAGATAGTTCTGTAGCAAGAACATAGCTAGACCTATCCTCACGCTGGTGCCTGCTGGGGGAATCAGCTTATTCTGCTGGTTGTCTGAATTGTTCATAATAGCATCATAATTGACAAACACGCTTTTACATTTCCTATAGTTTAATTTATCATTTTCGCTCACACTATCGAATTAAGTTGAAAGCAATGTAATACAATACGCACACTGCCACCTGGCTGACTTATCTATCAGAAACGGTGCTTAGAAGCTGTGATGTATATAACGTTCTTGTTATTGATCCGATTCTGTGAATAGTGATTTCCTGGTCTACACTTCTCGATACAATAATAGCAATAAAAGTATAGTTTTGACCTCGCATACCAGTTTCAAGTATCGTCAAATGTATAAACATTTTCTTAAAATAGCCATATAACAATTCTCCGAGTATTCTTGAAAATAATTTTCTTTATTATATTACTTTTGTACCAACTCCAAAACCAAAAACAGGATTAGATTTGCTTTTAGACACAAGTCTTATTGAAGTAGCTAATTTTGGTCATTCAGTAAAAATAGCCCATCATTTTCGAAATTTAAATGGAGAGTCAAAACCATTCACTGGAAAATCCGGTTGGGACCCTCCAGATAGGCTTATTGATGACAATATTAAAGCAACCATAAAAACGGTTGCTGGTATAGCCAGATCATTGCCAGTTACAAACAATAAGCAAACCCTTCCATTTCTCGAACGACAGGCTAGCAAGAAATTACGTAGAAATCAGAATATTATTATAAAACTAGCCGATAAAGGTTCAGCAACTGTGATTATGTCTAGAGAAAACTACATCCGCGAGGCCGAAAGGCAGTTAACTAACACCAGGCATTACAGAAAACTTGATAATTTAATTTGGCCTCAAAACCGACAAAATTTCATTGAAATACTTAATTCATTGCATACAGATAAGTACATCGATAAGAAACAGCTAAAGTATCTGCTAGGTGAGAATAATCCACAAAATCGGACATTTTATATCTTGCCTAAAATCCATAAACCTATCAGCACCTGGTTAGATCCATTGACATCACCTGGACGGCCCATCATTTCAGACTGTGGCAGTGAGTCTTATGGCATTTCAGAATATATTGATTACTATTTAAAGCCCATTGCTAATAGACACAAGAGCTTTCTCAAGAACAAAGAACACTTTCTTTCAAAGTTATCCAAATTGTCAGTTCCGAAAGATGCATATTTAGTCACATTAGACATAGATGCTATGTATACGAATATAGATATTGATGCTGGAGGTAATGCTATTAAGAAAACATTTGTCAAATTTCCTGATCCAGATCGACCAGACACGGAAATTTTAAAATTATTAGAGTTAAGTCTTAAAGGAAACTATTTCCAATTTAATGGTGAAAATTACCTTCAAATCTGTGGATGCGCAATGGGTAAATGATTCAGCCCAAATTTTGCCACGATTTATGTTGCAGAGTGGGAAGAGGAGGCACTGAACAAATCAACCAAAAAGCCTCTTCTTTACCTCAGATATCTAGATGATATCTTCATAATTTGGCAGCATTCAGAAGAAGACTTTTGGGAATTTTTTAGCATTTTAAATAACCAAGAATCAAACATCAAGCTAAAAGCTACTATTAGTGGAACATCAGTTGACTTTTTAGATGTCACAATCTATAAGGGTCCTATAAGGGTCCTATAAGGGTCTATAAGGGTCAATTTGACTCCTCTGGAAAATTAGAATAGAAAGTATTCTTTAAGCCAACAGACTCCCATCAGCTGCTTCACAAAAAATCATTTCATCCTCCACACACATTTAAAGGTCTGATCAAATCACAAATCATAAGATTCTTTCGAAACTCTAGCAACAGGCAAAATCTGAATGGTGCATGCTCTACTCTGTTTGATGCTTTGAAAGCACGAGGATATTCAGCCCGTTTTCTTCGAAAAATTAAAGCAGACACCATCAATGAGCTTGAAAATCTAAAACCTCATAGCGGGACCCGAGTTTGAACCTGTCCAAATTAAACACAATAAACCAATCGTGTGCGATGCATCAGTTTCTAAATGCGACAAAAACAGATGCAAATTAAACAACTATATTGTAAACCAACAAACATTCCTGAGTTTTCAAACTAAAAATGAATATCATATCCGAACAAATATGCATTGTGATTCTAAGAATGTAGTCTATTTGATCAATTGTGCCCTTTGCAAGAAACAGTATGTTGGTGAAACAAAAAATGCATTTAGAGTGCATGCTAGACGCCACGTTTCTGATATTAACACCTCAGCAGATACGCCAATTGCTCAACATTTCCAACTTCCTGATCATTCAGTTGAGCATCATTTTGAAATCATGCCAATAGAACAGATTCCGACCTTCGATAGTGAAGAAGAAACGAGTTCGATTCGCAAAATACGAGAAGGCCATTGGATTAGAATACTCCAAACAAATGCACCAGTTGGAATAAATGTAGATTCAGAAATATCACAAAAGAACAAAATTATCCCATTTCAACTCATATACAATAGACGTAATGTTGAATTAGCGAAAACCATGAAAGACGAATATTCACAGTTGTAATCTAAATTAAAGGAACCGATCAAAGCACGACCAGTAACAGCTTACAATAGAAATCCAAACCTGAAAGATTTGCTAGTAAGATCAAAGTTAGACCTCATAGTCCCTGATAACAATGACAAGGTTTCATCCCTCCCAACCTAGTCTTAAATAAATCTAATCCCAACCAAAATCAATGGTGGGGCAACATGAAATCATATCCGTAGGACATCTTTTAGTTTTGTGTCTGCAAAAGTGTGTGTGTGTGTGTGTGTACGTGCGTGCATGTGTGTGTGTGTGTGCGTGCGTGCGTGCGTGCGTGCGTGCGTGCGTGCGTTCGTGCGTTCGTGCGTCCGTGCGTTTGTTCATATGTGTGTGGGTGTGTGCTCGTACATCCGTACGTGCGTGCATCTATACTTGCGTGGGTGTATGTGTGTGTGTATGTGGGTGTGGGTGTGGGTGCATTAATTCGTGAGTACATTTGTGCGTGGGTGGGTGCGTGCATGCATTCGTGCGTCCGTTCGTGCATGCGTTCATACATACATTATTGCGTGCATTCGTGCATGTATTACTGTGTGCGTGTATTATTGCATGCATTCGTGCATTCGTTCAGATGTGTGCGTGCGTGCGTGCGTGTGTGCGTGCGTGTGCATTCGTGTGTGTGATTTCTCTATAATGTAGGATCAATCCCAGCCTTTACCTGTTAAAGTGACCTGCTGATAAGTTCACTTTACCCCAACTAATCTCAAGGGGAGACCACTCTAAGTAAATCTAAACTTGGTCTCGATAGGACAAATTTAGGTAAAGAAATTCTTAATTAAATTCCTGTGCCAATGCGGGTTTTTTTCAATGTAAAGACGGACTTGCTTGTGCCAGGCCTCCATATTTGTCCCAAATCAAACAATTTTAAACTGTTTATATGTACAAATACACTATCGGAATTGGTCTGCTGGTAGCTGATATTTCGTTTGCACGTTCGTCCATACGTGCAATCGGGCATGCATGAGTTCGTATGTACATTCGTATGTTCGTTCGTATGTTCGTTCGTTCGTTCGTTCGTTCGTTCGTTCGTTCGTTCGTTCGTTCGTCCGTTTGTTCGTTCGTTCGTTCGTTCGTTCGTTCATGTGTGCATGCATCCGTGTGGGCGTGCGTGCGTTCATGCGTGCGTGCGTGCGAACGTGCGTGCGTACATGCGTACGTGCGTGCGTTCGTATGTGCGTGTATTCATTCATTCACTCATTCGTCCACCTATCTGTTCACTCATCCTGTCACCTGTCCTTGGCCTCTCTATTGGTTTACTGGTCTGTGCCTCCCAGACATCAATTGATTGTCTGTGTGGATGGACTGGTGGATGGATTGCTGGGTGGGCGCATGGATTGTTTGGACATATATGTTTGTAAAGGTACAAACCACCTCTCACCCGCAACCACCTGTCATATTTTATTCTTATTTTTTCAACAACCACACCAACTCATTGCAAAGAAGCAATTAGCGCTTTGCATTGACTAAGTGAATAAATTAAACCAAATTGGGAAATGAAATTGTAGCTTTCACCCATTTGCCTATTCATTTATTCAGTCGTCTAGTCACCCATCGGGTGTCTGTCTATCAGTTTACAAATCTGTTCTCCCCTTAATCAAGTATTTGTTTAGGTGGATGGCAGCATGGACTGATGGATGGATTAATATGCTGGTGTCTGGGCGGGTGAATGAGTGCATGGGTTGTTGGGCATATAAGCTTACAAAGCTTAAAAAACAACCTGTGACTTACAACCACCTCTCTTTAGAAGGAATCTCACTAGCCCAACAACATTCAGTCAATCCACAATGGAGCATCCTATGTCAGGACGACCTGCTCAAAACTATTTGTTTATTCCTATTTTCGAACATATGGCAACGCCAACTTATTACAAAGAAGTAATCAATGCTTTGTAATGACTGAGTGAACCGATTTTCCCAGATCAAAAAACTGTATAACTTGTCAGAATTTGTTCCTATTTTCGAACACACGGCAACGCCAACTTATTACAAAGAAGTAATCAACGCTTTGTAATGACTGAGTGAACCGATTCGCCACGATCAAAAAACTGTATAACTTGTCACAATTTGTTTTAATAATATTTATTCAGGAAACCTGTCCCTTGCAGTAGTCAAACAACAAGTAAATTACTCTCAGCCGCCATGATTAAACATATCTCGGCAGCATTTGATCTAATGACTGACCAAATAGCCCTCATTGTTATTCTTACACCTTAATCGCCTGAAACGAACCGGCGTACTAACCCATGCTACAGTTAGATAAGCTCGATATAATTAAGCAATCACGCCTTTTGTATTAGCTGTTTGACTTCAGTAGCGCACATTGATCTAAAGCAGGTCTTCGGGTTTCGTTTGATCTTTTGTGGAGAGACTGAATTAATAGTTAATCAGTAGTCACCATTGCAGTAATTCTCCTATAAATATGTAAGAATTATCAGTTGCCATTAGACCAGTTTTCTCGCTGCATGACGAAGACCATTACGTCGAAAGCTCTCCAGCAACTGACAGTGTAAGCTTTAATTATATATATATATATAATAATCTTGTATTAATTGTTCTTATTTTTCAGTCTCTAAATTGTTTCAACGCATATCGCTCTAGTTAATATTTGGTATTTAACTTTTTTGAACTTTTCTGACTAAATTTGACATAAATCTGTAGAAATTTGATTACGTTCAAAATGGCCAAGAATTCCAATTGCCCAGAGGGTAAATGACGCAAATCTGGCAACCCAGCGTCCAATCTTTCATCAACCAAAAGTGCTCCTAACCAGTCTGTTCATGCCTTTCAGAGACTGGTTAAGATGTACTTCCATGTGTTGCAATGCTTGCATCACTATGGTCTTTTACGAGAGCATTTGGCATCAGACTCTCCCGAAATCTCTCAGCATGAAAATGGAGGAGATGAACTCGTTTTTCTGCCCTGCCTTACGAGATGACGAATTTGTTAAATCGACCAGCATGATAAACCAAATTTGGGCTCATAGCTGCCTAGAAAATTTAATCAAACATTATCGAAGCAAATTGGACAAATTAAAGGCAGAGGTAAAAGTGATTCACACAGAGCCAAAGGCATAGCATTGAAATGGGGTAGGCAATATTTTGGAAATAAATTGGCCACAACGACAATCACAAATTTGTGGAAATTTTTGGCAGAAATAGCTAGTGATGAGCAAAATAGAGTGATGTCTGTACCAACACCGGCGGCCACACCAAGTACAGGTTCAGGTTTACATTCCACAATGACTAACAAACGACAACGGTCACCAACCACCTTCACACCCTCGCCTACCACTTCCAAACAGCACCTGGTGTTGATGATGTAACAGAGTCATGGCCGGCTCTCCCAAAGACAAATTCTCCTCCTGTGCGCCATTGTCTGGTTGTTACTCACTGTTCCCCCAATCTACCACCTAGCAACTCTTCCTCATCTCTTCCACTATCTTCTCCTCGCCACCTTCTGACTCGATCTTCTCCTCTTCCTCCCTCTCCTCTCCTCTCTCAAACCCGCCTCCTCCTCTTCATCCCCAAACTTCTTCTCTTCATGCATCTCCTCTCTCAATCCCGCCTCCTGCCTCCTACTCTTCATCTCTCTTCTCCTCACGCACCTTCTTCTGCTCCTCTTCCTCTGTCTCCGCCTCCTCTCCCTCCTATGGAGAATAATAGTAACCTGTCTGATAGGAAGTTTGCTAAGTACCGTCATCAATCGCATAGCAAGGGCCTGTGGAGGATCCCCAGAATCACCAAAAAGATTCTGATGATAGGGTCCTCTAATCTAGCCCGAATTGATTTAGACGTCCATCCTGACATCCAGGTTGAGTGCTATCCTGGTGCCGCATTATCACATTACAGAACAATGGCTATGCGACACCAGGATGGTCCTAGCCCAGAGAAGATCATCCTGATTATTGGCATCAACTCCAAAAATGAGCATCCAACCAATGCCTTAAGCCATTTACGTTTCACCGCTCGTGAATTTAAGAATATCTTCCCTCATGCGGAGTTGCACTTTGCTGAGATTAACTTCTCTGATAGCTTGTCAGACAGACAAAGGTACTGTCTCAAGCGTATCAACGAATCAGCAAGGTCCAACTGCCACGTTGATAAGGTCATCCCCAAAATTTCTGATGCCAATTTTCATTTTCAGAAGGATAGAATCCATGGGACGAAAGAAACAGCTAATTGTATTTATAACCATTGGTTGACGGTACTAAATGTGGGTCAAGGCAATAGCTCCCCTAACATAGGATTAGGAACAAACTTTGTCAATTTAGCAGCAGACTATGATCTCTCACCATCTCAAAAATCAATTCTCGATCGTGGTCTTACTTTTGTACCAACTACAAAACCAAAAACAGGATTAGATTTGCTTTTAGACACAGGTCTTATTGAAGTAGCTAATTTTGGTCATTCAGTAAAAATAGCCCATCAATTTCGAAATTTAAATGGAGAGTCAAAACCATTCACTAGAAAATCCGGTTGGGACCCTCCAGATAGGCTTATTGATGACAATATTAAAGCAACCATAAAAACGGTTGCTGGTATAGCCAGATCATTGCCAGTTACAAACAATAAGCAAAACCTTTCATTTCTCGAACGACAGGCTTCAACAAATTACGTAGAAATCAGAATATTATTATAAAATCAGCCGATAAAGGTTCAGCAACTGTGATTATGTCTAGAGAAAACTACATCCGCGAGGCCGAAAGGCAGCTAACTAACAACAGGCATTACAGAAAACTTGATAATTTAATTTGGCCTCAAAACCGACAAAATTTCGTTGAAATACATAATGCATTGCATACAGATAAGTACATCGATAAGAAACAGCTAAGGTATCTGCTAGGTGAGAATAATCCACAAAATCGGACATTTTATATCTTGCCTGAAATCCATAAACCTATCAGCACCTGGTTAGATCCATTGACATCACCTGGACGGCCCATCATTTCAGACTGTGGCAGTGAGTCTTATGGCATTTCAGAATATATTGATTACTATTTAAAGCCCATTGCTAATAGACACAAGAGCTTTCTCAAGAACACAGAACACTTTCTTTCAATGTTATCCAAATTGTCAGTTCCGAAAGATGCATATTTAGTCACATTAGACATAGATGCTATGTATACGAATATAGATATTGATGCTGGAGTCAATGCTATTAAGAATTCTTTTGTCAAATTTCCTGATCCAGATCGACCAGACAGTCTTAAAGGAAACGATTTCCAATTTAATGGTGAAAATTACCTTCAAATCTGGGGATGCACAATGGGTAAATGATTCAGCCCAAATTTTGCCACGATTCATGTTGCAGAGTGGGAAGAGGAGGCACTGAACAAATCAATCAAAAAGCCTCTTCTTTACCTCAGATATCTAAATGACATCTTCATAATTTGGCAGCATTCAGAAGAAGACTTTTGGGAATTTTTTAGCATTTTAAATAACCAAGATTCAAACATCAGGCTAAAAGCTACTATTAGTGGAACATCAGTTGACTTTTTAGATGTCACAATCTATAAGAGTCCTCAATTTGACTCCTCTGGAAAATTAGAATATAAAGTATTCTTTAAGCCAACAGACTCCCATCAGCTGACCTAACCTAACAGATTAACCAAGCTGTTGCACTAAGTCATGTGATATATTACTCGTATGTATTGTGATACGTTGGTGCATTGCTAGGTCCAATCTGGGAAATGCCAATGTTGAAGGCGTTGCTGCAAATTAGGTTCAAAATACTCAATGTGCTAAGTAATACATAACAAAGAACGTGTTCCATTGGCACTTACATGACGTCACACACGGTACCGTGAGAAGGCCAAATACAGTCAAAATTAATGATATGTTGAAAAACATATTTATGATGCAGATAAAAATAAGCTGGTAAGTAAATGAAATGGAACCAAAATCTATCAGCATAATTATATATCATTAGAGATGAGATTAGCATCCATTTAATGTTCTATTCTGGAACTAAAACACACAGAAATCTAAATGCGGCAAATGTAAAAAACCGATAACAACTTATCTGTAACTAGAATTATAAGTTCATCATCATTATTTCGTTTTAACGTGTATACGTGACTTGCTTCACATCGTCCTGCAGATGAAGAACCTGTGACATTTCGCGGATGCGTACACGCTGTTAAATGTTAACTATTTATTAAAAAATACTCCCACGACGTAAATGTTATAACACGCTATTTGTCCTGACATCCATTGTGGAGTTAACCCTGGTCTAAAACTGACACCTGATTTTGGCACCAAACGGTGGCTATTCCTTAAGATGGGTGGTAATAATACCACCATTCTTAAAGAACCAGCACGATTTGGCGATAGCCTGCCGTAATGGCTGTGACCTGCTCATTTCTAACTAAGGCACGCCGGATTTTACGAATGTAGGGATCGATTTGATTCTTTGAAGCTTGAATTCAGGGATTCTAAATTGCAAAGTAACTATACAGGTAAGGTGTTGACTATCTTGAAACTAATTTGACTAGGGAGGTTTGCTGCCTATGGCAGCAAGAGCGCCAAGTAAAATTAGTTTCACAATATTGTCATTAACAGCACCCAATGATCCCACCACAGGCATAGCTTGGATGGAGCTTAGGTAGAGATAGGCGGGGCATAGCTAAATCTAGATTCCTTCATTATACGAATCAATAAGCGAACTGTTTGAATATTTCACAGACAACTGCTTAATAGAAACGCGATATCGTCGGTAAGGGTGTTTTGTGTGGGGGGGGGGGCGTGCGGGGTGCGTGTGTGTGTGATGATGGCGTGAATTCAGTATATTTAATTCGCTGCTTTATTTTTTTTCCTACAGCTAGAAAATAAATGCATATGTTGATCTAACAAAGAAACCTTATTAAGCCCAAAATTGAAATTGCTTCCTCACAAACGGAAGTACATTAAGGTTTCTCTTTGAAGTGCGCTAGGCCTTTCTTGAAGCTATTACAAGCCGGAACAGGCTCGGCGATTAATTTAAAGCAGAACAATGTCAACGACACTTTTGCCATACAAACTGTAATTTAAGATTGTACAACCTTTTCAATTCACGATCACACAATCGTTTCAATTCAACGTCTGTCACATAAATCTTTCTTATAAAAAGAACCCGGAAACCAATGTGTTTTCCTGTCGATGCAAACACAATATATACGTCCATAGCTATACGATAATGCTATTTAAAAGGATAGTGATTGCATCACAAATCTTGTATTGGACTGATAGAGTATGGTGCAAAGATTCCATTTCCTCCAATTCAGAACACGTTCTTTTCTTTTGATCACCCTTATATACTTGGCATCATTGCGTTAATATTGAACTAACTAGCTCGCTATGTTTATTTTCAACTGTTACCCACGTGAGGGTGGGTGGGTAGGGTGGCATCTTACTAACATATGGCCACTCACATAGCTACGCTGTTTGATGCATCGATAAGGGAGCAGAGCAGAAAGGCGAGACCGCGCAATAGGGAGATGCTTGGGGTGGAGTTGGTGACGTATTCGCAAGCTAGTTCACGGAAAACTTGACTTATCTAAATCGGGATGATCTAACATAATGTCTGGTTCAGGAAAATCACGAAATTGCTGTCATTATACAAATATGTTCTATAACACTCTGACCGCTGCAAGCCACGAGCCAATAATTACAATGTGCAATAGACCTGGACAAGCTGACTATTTTGAAAACAATTTCACTAAATGTAGTTGGTGGCTTAGCCACCAACAACTTTTAGTCAATTTGTTTTCAAAATAGTCAGCGTATCCAGAGCTCAGCCACTTGGGAAATGTAGTCTGCCAAAATTCAACAGGCAGACAGGGAACATTTAGAAACCATCTCGCCATCCCGGCCCTTTAAATTATTTCCTGTTGTTTTAAAAACGCGACACTGACCTCAACACCTGTCTTTAATAACCACCCTTGTAGTTATCCAATTGTGGTTGGCATCAATATGGTTGTGGTGCGTGTGGTGGTGGTGGTGCAATTACCATAGTTGTTGGTGAGAGTGATGTTGCCATTATTGCCGTTGCTGTTTCAACTGATGTTGCGGTAGCCTCCTGTTATAGTATTAGTCTCGTGGTTGTTGTCATTGTCGTTGACATGTTCATGTTGTTCTTGCTGCAGTAGCTATTATTGTCGTCGTCGTCGTCGTCGTAGTAGTAGTAGTAGTAGTAGTAGTAGTAGTAGTAGTAGTAGTAGTAGTAGTAGTAGTAGTAGTAGTAGTAGTAGTAGTAGTAGTAGTAGTGATCGTCGTCGTCGTCTTCGTTGTTGTTGCTGTTGTTGTTGTTCTTGTTGTTGATGTTGTTGTTGCTGTTGTTGTTCCTCTTCTTCTTTTTCTTCTTCTTCTTCTTCTTTGTCTTTGTTTTTGTTTATCTTTTTGTTTTTGTTGTTGCGGGCGAGCGGTCGGGCGGGCGGGCGGGCGGGCGGGCGGACGGACGGACGGACGGACGGACGGACGGACGGATAGATAGATAGATAGATAGATAGATAGATAGATAGATAGGTAGGTAGGTAGGTAGGTAGGTAGGTAGGTAGTAATATGGTTAAGGCGCTGGCTCAGAATTTTCAAAAAATTGAAAATATTTTTTATTTATTTTATTGCCTGAGATTTGTTATTTTTGTTTTCTAGAGGCGAGATGGCCTTATAAATATTGGATAACTTTAAGATGATGATGTTTATCCAGTTAATTTCGATTTTACCAATATGTCACGTAGATTTGGATTTTTCCTAAATGCTATTACTGGGCGCAAATTGAGAGGCTGTCTTAGATTATTCTGTAATTTATGATATTCATCTTTCAAAATTTCGACAATTTCTACATTTTTTCGATTATATGTCAGAGTGAATGGAATTATTTCACGCTGATCAGCAAGACCGGGGTCCACATTTATGCCCCTCGGCCATTCTGTTTCTAATTGCTTAATCCAAAATGATTCTCTAAGTTTCCTTTGTTTATCAGTTTCGTCAGTGGTATTTGAGAGAGGTGGTTGTTCAATGGGTATAATTTCGAAGTCCCGAGCGACTGAATGGCCAGGAAGGTTAAAGTGTTCAGCGACATGCGTGTCTTTTTCATGTCTAATATCGCAAAGGTGTCTAGTAGCTCGCCATCTTAATGGGCATTTGGTTTCACCGACATATTGCTTTTGGCACAATTTACAAGATATTACATAAATGACGTTTTCGGAATCGCAATCTAAATTAGACTGAATTTGAAATTTGTTTTTGTTCTGAAAGCTCATAAACGTTTTTTGATTTGGAAGAAGTAGGTCTAATTTACACCTTTTCTTTCCACATTTCCGAGATTCTCCTGCGCCTGTGATTGGACGATTGTGACGAATCTTGGTAGGCCTGTGATCTGCAGCATTATCAGGGATAGTTTCCAAATCCTGTAAAGTATCAGACTTAATTTTGCGCAAAAATCTAGATGAATAGCCTCTCGGCTTGAGGGCCTTGAATAAGAGAGAGCATGCAGATTCAAAGTTTTTTCTATCACTCGAATTTCTATGAAAACGGATGATTTGTGATTTTACAATTCCTTTAAAGGTATGAGGTGGATGGAAGGATTTCTTGTGAAGTAGTTGATGAGAATCTGTGGGCTTAAAATATACTTTATAATCAAGGTGTCCCGTTGTGTCATACATTACACCTTTGTATAGCGTTAAATCTAAAAAGTCTACAGACATTTGGTCAATGTTGGCTTTTAGCTTGATATTCGGGTCATGATTGTTCAAAATGGTGAAAAATTCATTAAATTCTTCCTTTGTATGATGCCAAATAATGAAAATATCATCGAGGTACCTGCGATAAAAGAGAGGCTGTTTCGGACATTTGCTAAGCGCATCCTCCTCCCACTCTGCTACATAGATGTTGGCAAAACTCGGACTGAAACGCTTACCCATTGCGCAGCCGCAAATTTGTTGGTATGTTTCACCCGCGAATTCAAAATCATTGCCCTTTAAGCTTAGCTCTAAGAGAGCTAATATTTCGCCAGTGGGCCTATTGTTATCAGGGTATTTTTCAAACGCTTTACGGACAGAATTCAAACCCTTTTCGATGTCAATGTTTGTGTACATTGCATCGATGTCGAGCGTAATTAAAAATGAATTTGGAGGTATCGAGATCTCAGAGACCTGCGACAGAAAGTCGTCAGTATTTTTCAAGAAGCTAAAATGTCTATTCGCAATTGGTTGTAGGTGATAATCAATGATTTCACTGATCCTATAGGATTCAGAACCACAATCCGATATAATAGGTCGTCCTGGTGGTATCATAGGATCTGACCAAGAATCAATAGCCTTATGAATTTTGGGTAACAGATAAAATGTACGTGGTTTTGAGTCTCGTTTCGCAACGAGGTATTTAAACTGTTTCTGCGTTAAACTCTTGTTATCAACCATATTTTGGAGAATTTCATTAAAATTGTCGCAGTTATTTTGCCAGAGTGGTTCGTCTAATTTTTGGTAATGTTTTGGATTACTGAGTTGACGATGTGCTTCACGAATGTAGTTGTCTTTAAGCATTATTACTGCAGCAGATCCCTTATCAGCAGGTTTAATGACAATGTCATTGTTTTTACGCAATCCTGTTAAGGCTTGACGTTCCTCATATGACAAATTTTTATGATTTTTCGGAAATTCAACATTTTCAATACGTTCTTTTACAATTTTTATACTGTCGGGGATCGCTGGATCGACTAATTTTGAGTCTGGTGCCCAGCCAGTTCTTTCAACGAATGGCAGAATATTACTTTTCGAGTTTCGAAAAAAGTCGGCTAATTTAACACGGTGGGAAAATTCAAGAACTTCCATTGAGCCATTATCTAAAAGTGCATCTATGCCTAATTTGGGCCTAGGAGTTGGTACAAATGTTAGGCCACGATTGAGTATTGATTTTTCTGCTTCAGTTAATGTAGCGCCAGTGAGATTAACAATATCACTACCTAGCCCGATACCGGGGTGGTTAGTACCCTGACCCTCGGTTAGTTTAAATTAAGAAAGGTTAACCAGCTATAATACAATGCATTAGCAGTTTTTTCACTCCAATGGATATTATCCTGGACTACTTCAAAATCAGAAATTGGTAGACTAGGGATGACAGAGACCTTTATACGCAGGGATTCTACAGATGAATTGATAAATGCTAAGGTCCTTTTCTGCTTTGCAGTTAGATGTTGAGAGTAGTTCAGTTTAGTGAAATAAACCTTTGCATCTGGAAATTTTGAACGAATGGTACTGAATAGGAGTTGGACTCGTTGGGCAGTTACAGACATAGGTGCATCCTTATCATTTTTGCCAATGTTTATGATGATTTTCTCTGGCTGATAGGAGTCCATGTACTTTTTGACAATAGTCCTAGCATGGCACAATTTTGCCCCTGGATAGCAAGCTATCTGGGTGTCTGAATGGGGTTTCACATTTATACGGCTTAGATTGGAGGAGCCAAGGATCAAGATTTTTTTCGTCAAGACAGGGAGTCGCCATTCATGTTTGTGGTCTACCTCATACCGAAATTTCCAGAAAGAATTAGCTTCTAAGTGTGTAGTTTTCTTGAGTTTATTTTGATGATTGATGCTGTTTCTACACGGTGTAGGGGTGAAATTTGGTTGAGGTAGTTTGGCCACTGGCACTGGGGTACTGACACCCTTTTGAGTCAAAGGTGTTGATCTGGTCCTTAGACCAGATTTTCTGTCATCCTTTGCTCTCTGTGGAAGGGGAGGTAATTCATCTGAAGACAGTGGAGGCGGGGTGTCTGGTAGTGGTATCTTACTAGGATCCACAGGAGTTGATTTGGTCCTTGGACCAGATTTCTGATTAGCATCGACTCTCCGTGGAAGGGGAGGGAACTCCTCTGGAGACAAGGGTGGTGGGGAGTCAGGTAGAGGAATCTGAAGAGGGTCCACAGGAGAGTCTAATAGGAATATCGGTGATGGCCGAGTATCCGTTCTCTTCACTGGTGGGGGGCTATCGGTCGGTGACCTGAGCCGTTTCCTGAGTTCTGAAGGTGGTGGAATGACTGGTACGGTCTGGGATGACCTTGCAGTAGGGGTGGTAACTTGGCAATTTTGTGCTTTCTGTTGAAAGTGTGGGTCGAAAGGCCTAATAAATTGATAGAATGCTTCGATTGATTTGACGTGAAGTTTTTTGCCATAGTTGGCTTTTGCCCATCTAATGGCAGTTGATTTTGCCTTACCTAAATTAAGGTTTGGCGCGGTCTGAGCTATGATAATTTCGGACATGATGGTGCCTAAACTGAAATTGTAATGGTCTATCATAGCTCGAATGATGGAATTTGCCCAAACAAAGTTAACTTTCTTGATGTCACTTACTACCTCTATATTTGGCATAGCTGGCTTAATGAAACGGCAGAGTTCGCTCACCTTCCTGCTCAGACCGGTTGGCAGGGTGTTGGAGCCCAAATTGCTGGTTAGGACACCTATGTGGTGAAAACATTGTATTATCATATAATAGCACTTGACTAGTCGAGCCTGGGGAGGAGACGGACTGCTGTCCTCATGGTTGACATTCCGTCTCTTGCCCTTGCTCGTTCTAGCCATGGTGATATTATGCTCTAATAAATGATCAAAAACCAACAAATTTAGCAACAACTGGGCCAGTCAACAAATCTAAGCAAGGGAGATAATCAAGCTCTAACCAACAATTGTCTAGTTTAAATTAAAGGGCTGATCTAAAAATTAAAACCTGAAATTTGAGTGATGAATAATTACATCTACAAGCCTACATAGAACCACAAGCCTACTAAGTTTACAAGCCTACACAATTTAACTATACCTGAAATGGAAGATGAAGGATTATTAGCATTTTAATATTTAAACATACAACAAATACAATAATAGCAATTAATATATAACTCACAATTTTATGATACCGTCGTGCTTGGCTGACCGGTTTCGGTTAAGAATAACCTTCTTCAGAGCCTTGAGAACAAATCTGTCCTTCCATCATAATTCCTGTCTATTTATTAGGGTGGCTGGCTTTAGGGGATTGTCTTCGAAAATTACTCAATTGCTTTGAAGTTAGCTAACTTATTTTCAATAAAGATTCAGGCCACCATAGGTGCTAGATTCAATTGTGTTATGCCCTTTGCTATTGATTGAGCTCTAGGGTTTCCGAGTGAGGTTTGGGTGTCACTCGCTTGATTGAGAAGTCATTGATCAAAGGATCAAACCTAGGCCATTAATTCAGTGAATTGTTTTCTATTCTTCAAAGGCGCCAGATTGGTATTGTTTTCAATGTTTGATTTATTCAGCTAGAACTAAGCTTTAAACTGGGAATGATTTTGTCAATTTTATTAAGAATTTCTTTTTTAATTTTAATACTGAAAATTCTTTAAAAACTAATTTTGAGTATTGTGCTGCTGAATGTATTTTGTTGTTTCTCACAGCAATACAACTTTCAGTAAACCTAATTTCAAAATCTTTCCCCAAACTGGGGAAAATTTGAGGGAAGGACGGGAAAGAGGAGAGGGAATGAAGGGCTGAAAGGAGGAGGAGTGGAGTGAAGGAAGGAGGAGTCTGATCCATCAATCCATTCACCCATCCACCCATCCATCCAGAACCATCCATCAGTCAGACATTCCATTCA
The DNA here is from genome assembly GCA_034401795.1 of Chaetoderma sp. LZ-2023a. Lineage (NCBI taxonomy): Eukaryota > Metazoa > Mollusca > Caudofoveata > Chaetodermatida > Chaetodermatidae > Chaetoderma > Chaetoderma sp. LZ-2023a. The sequence continues at coordinate 64,476,137 of CM067369.1, read as the reverse complement.
TCCAGACCCTCCATCCATCCATCCCTCCATCCCTCTATCCATCCATCAAGACCATCTGTCCTTCCATCCATCCATTCATCCATCCATACCACCCATTCACCCACCCATACCACCCACCCATCCATCCAGAACCATCCATACATCCAGATCCTACATCCATCCCTCCATCCATCCATTCAGACCACCTGCCCTTCCATCCTTCCATCCATCCATCTTTCCTTCCTTCCATCCACCAACCCACCCACCCATCCATCCATCCATCCATTCATCTTTCCATCCCTAACCATCCATCCATCAGTCAGACCATCCATCCATCCAGATCCTCTATTCCCACATCCATCCATCCAGACCACCTGTCCTTCCATCCATCACTCCATCCATTCATCCATCCATCCAGCCACCCACCCACCCAGCCACCCACCCATCCATCCAGAACCATCCATACCATCCATCCAGCAGTCAGACCATCCATCCATCCAGATCCTCCATCCATCTCTCCATCCATCCATCCAGACCACCTGTCCTTCCATCCATCCATCCATCCATCCATCCATCCCATCCAACTCCCAATTACAAAACCACAATTTGAGAAGACAGACCATATTGATTGATGAGTGGAATGACAGATTTGCCCGACGGTATAGATAGGTGCACATAATTAGTTGGTTAGTAAGTCAATAAAATAATAGAACTGGCACTGGCTGGTAGGTAGTAATATGGTTAAGGCGCTGGCTCAGAATTTTCAAAAAATTGAAAATATTTTTTATTTATTTTATTGCCTGAGATTTGTTATTTTTGTTTTCTAGAGGCGAGATGGCCTTATAAATATTGGATAACTTTAAGATGATGATGTTTATCCAGTTAATTTCGATTTTACCAATATGTCACGTAGATTTGGATTTTTCCTAAATGCTATTACTGGGCGCAAATTGAGAGGCTGTCTTAGATTATTCTGTAATTTATGATATTCATCTTTCAAAATTTCGGCAATTTCTACATTTTTTCGATTATATGTCAGAGTGAATGGAATTATTTCACGCTGATCAGCAAGACCGGGGTCCACATTTATGCCCCTCGGCCATTCTGTTTCTAATTGCTTAATCCAAAATGATTCTCTAAGTTTCCTTTGTTTATCAGTTTCGTCAGTGGTATTTGAGAGAGGTGGTTGTTCAATGGGTATAATTTCGAAGTCCCGAGCGACTGAATGGCCAGGAAGGTTAAAGTGTTCAGCGACATGCGTATCTTTTTCATGTCTAATATCGCAAAGGTGTCTAGTAGCTCGCCATCTTAATGGGCATTTGGTTTCACCGACATATTGCTTTTGGCACAATTTACAAGATATTACATAAATGACGTTTTCGGAATCGCAATCTAAATTAGACTGAATTTGAAATTTGTTTTTGTTCTGAAAGCTCATAAACGTTTTTTGATTTGGAAGAAGTAGGTCTAATTTACACCTTTTCTTTCCACATTTCCGAGATTCTCCTGCGCCTGTGATTGGACGATTGTGACGAATCTTGGTAGGCCTGTGATCTGCAGCATTATCAGGGATAGTTTCCAAATCCTGTAAAGTATCAGACTTAATTTTGCGCAAAAATCTAGATGAATAGCCTCTCGGCTTGAGGGCCTTGAATAAGAGAGAGCATGCAGATTCAAAGTTTTTTCTATCACTCGAATTTCTATGAAAACGGATGATTTGTGATTTTACAATTCCTTTAAAGGTATGAGGTGGATGGAAGGATTTCTTGTGAAGTAGTTGATGAGAATCTGTGGGCTTAAAATATACTTTATAATCAAGGTGTCCCGTTGTGTCATACATTACACCTTTGTATAGCGTTAAATCTAAAAAGTCTACAGACATTTGGTCAATGTTGGCTTTTAGCTTGATATTCGGGTCATGATTGTTCAAAATGGTGAAAAATTCATTAAATTCTTCCTTTGTATGATGCCAAATAATGAAAATATCATCGAGGTACCTGCGATAAAAGAGAGGCTGTTTCGGACATTTGCTAAGCGCATCCTCCTCCCACTCTGCTACATAGATGTTGGCAAAACTCGGACTGAAACGCTTACCCATTGCGCAGCCGCAAATTTGTTGGTATGTTTCACCCGCGAATTCAAAATCATTGCCCTTTAAGCTTAGCTCTAAGAGAGCTAATATTTCGCCAGTGGGCCTATTGTTATCAGGGTATTTTTCAAACGCTTTACGGACAGAATTCAAACCCTTTTCGATGTCAATGTTTGTGTACATTGCATCGATGTCGAGCGTAATTAAAAATGAATTTGGAGGTATCGAGATCTCAGAGACCTGCGACAGAAAGTCGTCAGTATTTTTCAAGAAGCTAAAATGTCTATTCGCAATTGGTTGTAGGTGATAATCAATGATTTCACTGATCCTATAGGATTCAGAACCACAATCCGATATAATAGGTCGTCCTGGTGGTATCATAGGATCTGACCAAGAATCAATAGCCTTATGAATTTTGGGTAACAGATAAAATGTACGTGGTTTTGAGTCTCGTTTCGCAACGAGGTATTTAAACTGTTTCTGCGTTAAACTCTTGTTATCAACCATATTTTGGAGAATTTCATTAAAATTGTCGCAGTTATTTTGCCAGAGTGGTTCGTCTAATTTTTGGTAATGTTTTGGATTACTGAGTTGACGATGTGCTTCACGAATGTAGTTGTCTTTAAGCATTATTACTGCAGCAGATCCCTTATCAGCAGGTTTAATGACAATGTCATTGTTTTTACGCAATCCTGTTAAGGCTTGACGTTCCTCATATGACAAATTTTTATGATTTTTCGGAAATTCAACATTTTCAATACGTTCTTTTACAATTTTTATACTGTCGGGGATCGCTGGATCGACTAATTTTGAGTCTGGTGCCCAGCCAGTTCTTTCAACGAATGGCAGAATATTACTTTTCGAGTTTCGAAAAAAGTCGGCTAATTTAACACGGTGGGAAAATTCAAGAACTTCCATTGAGCCATTATCTAAAAGTGCATCTATGCCTAATTTGGGCCTAGGAGTTGGTACAAATGTTAGGCCACGAGTGAGTATTGATTTTTCTGCTTCAGTTAATGTAGCGCCAGTGAGATTAACAATATCACTACCTAGCCCGATACCGGGGTGGTTAGTACCCTGACCCTCGGTTAGTTTAAATTAAGAAAGGTTAACCAGCTATAATACAATGCATTAGCAGTTTTTTCACTCCAATGGATATTATCCTGGACTACTTCAAAATCAGAAATTGGTAGACTAGGGATGACAGAGACCTTTATACGCAGGGATTCTACAGATGAATTGATAAATGCTAAGGTCCTTTTCTGCTTTGCAGTTAGATGTTGAGAGTAGTTCAGTTTAGTGAAATAAACCTTTGCATCTGGAAATTTTGAACGAATGGTACTGAATAGGAGTTGGACTCGTTGGGCAGTTACAGACATAGGTTCATCCTTATCATTTATGCCAATGTTTATGATGATTTTCTCTGGCTGATAGGAGTCCATGTATTTTTTGACAATAGTCCTAGCATGGCACAATTTTGCCCCTGGATAGCAAGCTATCTGGGTGTCTGAATGGGGTTTCACATTTATACGGCTTAGATTGGAGGAGCCAAGGATCAAGATTTTTTTCGTCAAGACAGGGAGTCGCCATTCATGTTTGTGGTCTACCTCATACCGAAATTTCCAGAAAGAATTAGCTTCTAAGTGTGTAGTTTTCTTGAGTTTATTTTGATGATTGATGCTGTTTCTACACGGTGTAGGGGTGAAATTTGGTTGAGGTAGTTTGGCCACTGGCACTGGGGTACTGACACCCTTTTGAGTCAAAGGTGTTGATCTGGTCCTTAGACCAGATTTTCTGTCATCCTTTGCTCTCTGTGGAAGGGGAGGTAATTCATCTGAAGACAGTGGAGGCGGGGTGTCTGGTAGTGGTATCTTACTAGGATCCACAGGAGTTGATTTGGTCCTTGGACCAGATTTCTGATTAGCATCGACTCTCCGTGGAAGGGGAGGGAACTCCTCTGGAGACAAGGGTGGTGGGGAGTCAGGTAGAGGAATCTGAAGAGGGTCCACAGGAGAGTCTAATAGGAATATCGGTGATGGCCGAGTATCCGTTCTCTTCACTGGTGGGGGGCTATCGGTCGGTGACCTGAGCCGTTTCCTGAGTTCTGAAGGTGGTGGAATGACTGGTAGGTAGGTAGATAGATAGATAGATAGATAGATAGATAGATAGATAGATAGATAGATAGATAGATAGATAGATAGATATATAGATAGATAGATAGATAGATAGATAGATAGATAGATAGATAGATAGATAGATAGATAGATAGATAGATAGACGGACGGACGGAGAGAGAGAGAGAGAGAGAGAGAGAGAAAGAGAGAGAGAGAGAGAGAGAGAGAGAGAAGCGAATTTATAACTCATCGAACTGACGTAATAGTAAGATAGTTCTGTAGCAAGAACATACCTAGACCTATCCTCACGCTGGTACCTGCTGGGGGCATCAGCTTATTCTGCTGGTTGTCTGAATTGTTCATAATAGCATCATTGACAAACACGTTTTTACATTTCCTATAGTTTAATTTATCATTTTCGCTCCCACTAGCGAGTTAAGTTGAAAGCAATGTAATACAATACGCACACTGCCGCCTGGCTGACTTATCTATCAGAAACGGTGCTTAGCAGCTGTGATGTATATAACGTTCTTGTTATTGATCAGATTCTGCGAAGAGTGATTTCCTGGTCTACACTTCTCGATACAATAATAGCAATAAAAGTATAGTTTTGACCTCGCATACCAGTTTCAAGTATCGTCAAGTGTATAAACATTTTCTTAAAATAGCCCAATAACAATTCTCCGAGTATTCTTGAAAATAATTTTCTTTATTATAAGCGCCTTTTTCACGATTTTCTTAACTATTCGCGCAACGACTATTTTACCCTGGTCGCGGCTTAAGGCTGGGGTATCCTGCTTGGCAGGGGTAGGGGTCGCCGTGGTCTAATACGAGTAACAATCAAGACAAACAGTAGGCTTATATGGAAAACGCAAAATATTTGATTTAAATTCATTTCTTATCACCTATCATAGATTCTAAAAATCATTGACGTATTGCTGGTCTAACGACTATTGCGCGTGCCCTTCTACGTGAAATGTGATGAAGATGATAATATAATTTTGCGACACCCTGTAGAACTGAACCGAAAATCAATTGTCCAATGTTGCGTACAAATTAGCTTACAATGAGTTACGTTTGTCAGAGAGCTGTAAGATGAAAAAACGGGTTCCGAATACAAAAACAGTCTTTGCTCGAGTGGCAGCTGAGTGCATCACGAGGGCAAATCACCAGCAGCGTACGCTCTGTATTTAAATTGCATATCTCACTAGAGCTTAAATCTTATTTTGCTGCTTCAGTTAGAAATGAAAACCGGGGAGAAATTGCAATTTTAACTCGGATATTGCATTTGTCGATCTGATTATGTAATTGCATCGTTTCACAGGATTGCACACTGTCCTCCTTGCAAATCTTCAGAAAGTATGCTAAGCTGATTCCACATATATTACAGTAGTTCCGGGTTGGAAAGAACTCTCCAGAGATAATAAACAGCATTGTGTTATGATTGCCTGGTCTCATGGATTCATAGAGATATCACGTTGCTAAAAGAAGGCACATAATGAATAAATCCGGTTTTAGCTCAGTTCAGTTTCAGTTTTCTTTATTACACTTGCGATGGTATACGAGGGACATTCTTTTTAATTAATGCACGATGGCGGTAATTACTGTGAAAATATAAACTATGCATACATACAATGTACAATATTAAAATACATTATTTTCTGAGTACGGCGTGGTAGCAGTAGTAGTAGTAGTAGTAGCAGTAGCAGCAGCAGCAGCAGCAGCAGCAGCAGCAGCAGCAGCAGCGGCAGCGGCAGCAGCAGCGGCAGCAGCAGTAGTAGCTGCAGCAGCAATAGCCGCCACCGCAGTTCGTGCCGTATTGTGCACCCTTTATGTGAAGTAGCAATAGTCGTTGTTATTTCCATTATTATTATTGTTGTTGTACTACTGTCAGCCGTGATCACATTCGATCAACAACCAATGCATACGCACCTCGGGGTGGCCACTGTGCCGTGTAATTGGTGAATCCACCTTTGGCTATACGCCCCGCCCAATTATCGATAGGTTCCGCACATGCTTTGGGAGTGATGAGGTCGATCTGTATGCTCTAAACCATGGATTCCCAGAATCCCAATTTTATGACACTATAGATGACTATGGCAGTGACAGTGACCAATCAAGCGAGTTTCAAATTACTCAACAGGATATCTATTAAATAGCAAAAACATACAATTCGTACAGCTTGGCGGACTATTCCTAGGATTTATGACGGAGTATTTCCATCACTTATGACATATGATAGGTGCCAACCTATAGGCGACGTAGTTGATTATGACGTCAATACTTTAGTCGATTCATCCAGTTTGAAATAACACTAGCTATTGACCAATACGAATCCACAGATACCTCTGCTAGGCATGGCGACTGATTTATGATTATACTCGCGCGCAGTGCATGGAGATGGAATTGTTAGAATTGTATACTCATGGAGGCTCAAATTGTGGGCCTGGATGAAATGAGTCGAGGTAGGTCTTGGCTCGTGATGGTTTTATTACATATAGAGTGATATGATCTTTTGTGTTCTGAAATTGGACTAGAGATACGAGTCAATTCAATTAGGTAACTGAAAATGATGATGATTTGTGCGGGGAGAAATCATCATGTGCTGAGTTCTGTTTCGATTTCATTGCATTGGGGTACCAACTTTGGGCTTCCGCGGGTGTCCAGTTCGGATAGTTTTGTTATCGGGCATTCAGTTGTGAATGTGCACTTTTATCAGACTCACTATTATGTATCATAAGTCTAATTGTATAATATAATGTCAGCAAGTAATTAAATATAGCATAGTAACATATATGTATTCATTCTTGTTACACCATGAGACTTACTTTTTAATATAACTGTATGGGAGACGCGGTTATAAGACATGTCCTATCGTGCTCCCTCTAAGACAAAAACTAAATTCTGTTTAAACCAATAGTGGCTAGAAGTGTCGGCCGTAGTAGTAATATTATTATTTATAGCATGCGTTTCTTTTTCTTGGAAAGTAATAGAAATTTGCAGCGTTTAGTGAGTACGGACCGGTTATATATTGAAAATAGTCCACAGGGTTTTTCTTCATTGTTTTGTCTTGAATAGTATAGTGGAATACATTTCTCTCGTTCTATGTTATATCGCTCACAATTAAGCATGAAGTGATTCTCATCCTCGACTCCATTACATATGGGACAAAGCCGCTCATTTCTATCTATGCCAATCCATCTATGGGCAGCTATGCCTCGTCTGTTCACAGCTAAGCCCCGCCCACACGTTGTCCGTGTTGGGATCGATCGAACCGTGAAATGTACGAATCTAAATTTCCAGAAATCTATTCACGTAAGCTGTTGAATATTTTGAAACTAATGTGACTGGGTGCTGCTGCTGTCACAGTCAAATTAGTTTCAAAATATTCAATGACATGTTTATTAACTAGTAAATACATGCAATTCGTACAACTTATTACTATTAAGCGTTTATAACGGGCTTAGATTTATTTGTCATCCATGTCTTATTTGATTTTGTGACTGCGCTAGCCCCCGTCCGAGCAGACTGGGTGGCCGGTCATTGCGAAAACTATCCTCTCCTTCGAGTTCCTCTAGCCACGAGCCGTATAGTCAGTTGAACATGAAAGTCGATCGGCCGAGGCGGAGGCTGTCCACGCCCATGACTCACCCGCGGTGTCATCCGGGTATCTGTCCTGGTCTTGGGGCTTGCGACGCCATTCTCATAATCCGGGTGTGAGGCTCCCCACAAACGGTTGCTGACCAGAGTTGTCGGCCGCCTCCTTAGGGACGCGCAGGTCCGGTCTGACATTTTCGGCAGTTTGTCTGAGTTCGTAGAGTGACGAAGAGGGCTGGTTCCTCCCCGACGGTAGGTATGTCGGTCTCATCTTCGCTGTCCGCATAGGGAAGATCGGGGCTAGTAGCGGCCATTCACTTGACGGATTATTAACCGTTTATGACTGACTAAATCATGTCACTCATAACGTAATTGATTATGACGTCAGCCTACATGTTACGTAGTTGATTATGACGTCATATGATTGATTGAGAAACTGGATTCATCAATTGGAAAAAAATACAATTAGCAGTAGTTGTCTCATTCAAGAACTTGTATTTTTTAAGTATAGGGAACTCATAGTAGTATTTACTCAAATCATCCTGAGCGCGTTGATTATCACGGTAAACTGATGTAACTCAATTTCCAGTCAGTGTCCAAAGGTGTTATCCACTCTGTCTTTAAAGTAGATTGACTTATGTAACCATAAGATGGTGGTGCCCTAAGATTGTGCGTCATGTGACCATCCATATAAGGACCCACCATAAATTCGTGCCCAGAATTATTTACCATATAAAGCGAGTTGTATATATAGCATCTTATCCCCCCTTAATTGCCACATTTGAATGGTCCCGACAGTGTCTGTTATAGGGGAATGTGTCTATAGAGGCGATCCGATTCGGGTTCTTGCTAGATGATTTCTCTCGTCAATGGGCACAGCATGATGACGCAACCTTGCTCTTATAGAAACGTCATCCAACAAAACAGAATAGCAATGTCTGTAATTCTAACGACCATCATCCTATTTCATCATCTTGCGCCGATGCCGCATTTACTCAGTAACTTGATTTGTACTTATAATTGGCAATCGACTTTCCTCTCAATTTATCTAAACGTTGTAAAATTAGATATATTTCAATAATGGAGTTTCCATTGTATGACAACGACTGGAAAATAACCGTGAATGTCTTTTGAGACGCATCATTGAATGGAGCATTCCCCCATCCATCTCTAGCTAAGCTCCACCCACACCTCGCTCGTGTTGGAATCAATCGATCTCTGAACTCCCTAACTATCAATTTCCAGGAAACCAAAACGGGTAAGCTATTGAATATGGCAGCAACAGCGTCCAATCAAATTAGTTTCAAAATATTTGATAGCACATTATTAAATAGTAGGGACATACAATTCGTACAGGGTGTCGGACTTAAAAATGGACCAAATAGAATCATTTATGACGTAATGATTAGCTGATTATGACATCATATGATAGTTTGTCTTGAAAATCCTCAAATTATCTTCACATAAACGGGAGATAAGGGATACCGTCATCATTTTCTCTAGAGCAGACTATTTCCCTGGCCAACAAGAAAATGATCGATTTCTAGCCATTCCAAGGTGGTGGGGTGGTGAGCGGGGCGTGTGTTAGCTAACTTTTCATAAGCTTTACACGTGCTGAAATCGATTTGAAACGCAATATAAATACACTGTAAAAGGTATCGTTAAAGGTCTAACAATATTAGATAAACGTTTACAGCGCAAACGAGTATATGTCTAGAGGACCTTTCCATTAGTGTGTATGAGTTGGCATATATTTAGCTATTTAGCTAAACCATTAGCTTGCTAGTAGTTAGAGGTAAAGCTAGATCCATACCGCACACCTTCACCTAAGAACGATTTCATATTTCCAACCAGAGACAAACAGGGTAACAAATCAGAATGAAAATACCAAATATATTAACTATTATTTGTATATAATCGTATACACTTAGTACCGATTTAACATGGAGAGAGCTTATTGTGAAAATCTGTATCAATGGACCCCACCACATCCGCATTTCAATTAAATTTCCGATTGCAAGATTATGCTTCTATGAATACGTAATCAAACACACATCTGTGTGTGCATGTATTGCCATTGTGTGTCTTTAATAAATGATTAATCAGTATTCAGTCCTTTAGCCAGCTAAGTTAAAATAGGCTATACGTTTTCCATAATATCGGATCTAAGTTCCACCAAGAGCAAGTCCCTCTCTCATTCGCCGTCTTTTATCAAGGACAAAGGATGTCAGAACGTTGCCAAGTAATCACTATTTTTAAACAGTTTCTGACTTGAAAATATGGGCAGGGTGCGTAAAATAGTTACGTATATATTTAAATAATTGGATAAAGTCACGGAATTTTCTTGCTTTTTCGATGAGCGTATATTATGTGAATATATTATAATGCGTTTCAAAATGTTAGGTTGAATGTAGTAATTTTCGTTGTAATTTACAATCCAATTTTGAATATGTCCGTCGCAAGATAACACTTTTCAAGAAAGTATGCAAGCAATGCGTTGTGCATATGTGCTAAAACAGAGCAATTCTCTTGCGGTCGGATCCTGAAATTCCACGATTGAGAGGTCAGTCGTTTCCTGATTACTCGCAATTTGAATTGTTTACATTATCCTGTATCACTGGAGAAAGATATGGCCGTAGAAGTCAAACGTTTACCTTGTAATATGTTATATGTCTACCAGTGTTCTGAGTTACCCGTGATTGAATTACAAGAACTCGTGCATTACTGCAGATCTGATACGACAATTCTTTGTCGAAATTCTTCTGGGGCATATTTTGCAAACAATTTGTTTTAAATGTGTTGATGCCTAAGACATCAACAACATTTAGTGAAATGACATCAAGCATATTCAGTGGAATAATTTTGCAACGACTGCTCTTAGTCATATCTGCTAAATATTTCGGAAATTGTTTGAACAAAAGCTGTTGCTACTAAATGGAACAATATGTTATAGTAAAATTAGTTGCGCGGTATTCCCCTAACTATTTTTGACAAATGCTTTGAAGTGCTGAAAGCATTAAAGGGTTATCGAGGTGGGGTATTTCCTGAACAATATGATCCACAATAGACCTAAGAGTATTTTATTGGAAATTAAGGAATCCATCACTAATAACAGCTAACCCTTTGAGCTAGATATAGTGGAATCGAAAACTCATCTATAATTTAATAGCAAAAAGCAGAGATTCAGAGATTGTGGACCATTGCCCTCCAGTGTTTTGCCATATTGTAAAGAGTTTACAGATTTTCCGGATTTTTTCTCATCTCACCCACAGCTATGGAATCCATTTGTAATGGCGTGAGCGTAATAAAGAAAACTGAAAACCTTGAGCATGGTTACATCCTTTCTTGTGTTAAAATGAGAGCCAAATCGGGCCCGTACTTTCCGAGATATCCATATATTCAGGACTTGATCCGATATGGATCTGGGTGTTTTATGTGTTGTAATATTTAAGGCGTTTATATGCTAGTTCCCAATGCTAGGGTCTAGACTCACGCTCATGGGTGTTTTATCAGTACCACGGCCAACAGTTGGAAATCCTCTTTCACGGCAAGTTGCTTCGATGTGTTAATATCTGAGCCAAGTTGGATTAGTAGATTTTTAAATACAACTCCGGACACGCACGCACGAGCACGCGCACGCGCACGCACACGCTTACGCAAACGCGCGCACGCACGCACGCACGCACGCACGTACGCACGCACGCACGTACGCACGCACGCACGCACGCACGCAGTCAGACAGACAAACAGACCCAATCACAATACTGTCTTTCCTTTACGGGGTGAGGATAAATATTACGTTGAATATTTTGAAACTAATTTTATTGGCGGCTATGTCAGCAGCAGCTAAGCTCCCGTAGTCCGTCGAATTTGTTGCAAAATGTGCAACAACTTTCCAGTATTATTGCCTTGAAATTGGCATAATGGAACACTGGGGTTTAAAGGGTTAAGGAAATATTACTTGTCAGAACAGAGATTGAAACATAATTTCTACAACATTGGATTGGATACAGATTGTTAACATATATATCAATAAGTGATTATTTTGAAATCAATTTAAGTGAGACATTTGTCCATTGTTGTAAATATTCTCACTTAAGACGTCTTACACTCAGTGTGCTGTGATTTAGTTTGGGCAGCACTTATGATGAGATTCATAAAGGGGCTTACGTACCTTGCCTAATAACGTGCAGTGCATAAATATAAGCACCCGACCTAACTCGTCGCCCAACTTGTTGCTATGAACTAATGTTCATATCGTGGTCACTTTTTCTGACTTTCTCTGGCTTCGCGATCGGGTGCAGTCAACCCTGTCTATAGCGGACACCTGCGTTTGTATTCATAATATTATGGGCATTTAACCCCATGATCGCAAGACTACGCGTCTTATATATTACCGTCATCTTTATGACAAAAATTAATTGTATATTTGGAATTTATGTATATTAAGTGACAGTATGTATTTGATAAGCATTGTTGTTAGTTCAGAAGGTGTCCATTAGAAACAGGCTTGACTGTACTGTTTTCACATTGAACAACAGTGGTGTGTTTATTGTACCAATAGCCTCCCAAACACATCTGTTAACTACGAAAACATCTTAGAACAGGTCATTCAATTCTAATCTCGTGTTGATTTTCCGATTGATAACGTACAATTGCAGACACAAATTAATTATGGCCGATATGAATTCTAGCGCTTCCAAAAAGCGAAATCCAAATTTTTCTGAAACAGAGAAAATGCACTTCGTTGAGGAGTATGAAAAAGAAAGAACGACGCTTTCTGCCAAATTTTCGCCTGCCGTAACAACAAAGCGGAAGCACGAAGCATGGATGCGCGTAGCGACGGCCATGAACAGTCGGAATTCATCTGTCCTTCGAACCCCCGCGGAACTGCAGAAGAAATGGCAAAATGTATGCAGCACGATGAAAGATGAATTTCGGCTGTACCGAAAAGAGGCAGCGAAAACAGGTACGCGATGTAAAGCCCTCACAATGTATTATACCATATTAATACAAACCCATACAATGTTATGCAATAAAAGATGCTTTAATAAGATGTTGCTGTCTTGAAATAGTTTATTGAAAAATTACTTTAACATTTTCAAATCGAGACAGATTGACAAACTAACAGACACACGAAAGTGAAATGCATTTAATCATTGCGTGTGTACGCGTTTGCACGCATGGGGTGAAGAGAGCGCCTTGACAGGTGGGAAGGTGGGGAATGGGTGCTTTTCATGTTGATTATGCTTATTTTTAATCATATTTGTTTTATAGGTGGCGGTCCTCCGCCCAAAGAACCATCCGATATGTCCAATAAGATATGTCAAGTTTTGGGAGAAGATGACCCCACGGCACATGGCATTGCCGGAGGCATCAACAGCTTACAGGATGAGACTTGCTTGCCAAATCCAAGTACAAGGTAGATTTGGATAAACAAGATAAATAAACCATAAATTGAAAATAGACCTTCTAGATTTTCTATTTTATATAATTTGCCTGACGTTTTTAAAATCGGTATTTCAATCCAAACCGAATATCTAACCATATCGTGACGAACTAACATTGGAAAAGTTTTTTGAACATTCTTTTATTCGAAGTCTAAGTAAAATTAGTGTATCAATTTCCGGAAAATTCATCTTTTTTAATTTTATCCGAAAACATGTACATTTAGACATACAGACATACAGACAGGTAGGCCTATACAGCATAACATACTCACTTTACAGGCAGGCAAACAGTCTGCTTGAATTATTTGACATTAATATAATTTTTGCTGCGAAAATCCTATTCATCCTTATAACGAAATACAATTTACTGATATTTGTTAAACTGTAATGAGATAACTTATTCAGATTTTGTATTATGACTATTATCCTATTAATAGTCTCCCAAATTCATCTGTTAACTACGAACACATCTTAGAACAGGTCATTAAATTCTGATCTCATGTTTAAAATCCTAATCATGTTACCTGGAAAATTCACGGGATAGTATATTTTAAGTGATGTTTATAGTATTTGATTCCCTTTGATACTTTAATGGCGAAATTATGTCAATAAAATTCTGTATTTTCACAGAGAATGTCCATTTGCAGGTCAAAAGAATACTAGTTTTGAACATTTATCACTGGAATGACTTGTTCGGCCATCAAGTCATTTCATTGGTAAATGGTCAAAAATAGTCTTCTCATGGTCTACAAATGCAATTTCTCAAGATCAATGCACATTTTGACATGTATTTGTAATTAATAGTTAACAAGGCGATTACATTTTTCAGCCGTTCGTCAATTTCCGATGTGGCATTGGACTATGTCTCCGAGATGCATCCCATTGTATCTGCTGGCTCCAGCGTTCGGTCTTCACCATCTGCACCGTCTTATGCCAATGTTACCCTACCAAATCTATGCCCGCAGTCAGAGGAAAATGCACCACGACCATCTAACACGAGAAAGATCGAGGACGATGAGAAAACCACAAACGAGCTCCATCGCGAACTCCTGAAACTAGAGAAAGAGAAATGCTTGATGGAGATGGAGAAGATTGATTTGGAGAAGGGGAAGATTGAGATGGAGAAGGAAAAGCTCTCGCTAGACATATATTTGTTAAAGCAGAAGAAGGAAACAGGCCACATCTGAAAATCCTCCTGTTGATGGTGATGGAAATGAGGCGCCCTTATACACTATCCTATAGCCAACCACATACGATGTGCATTAATATCTCCAGCATTTACATTTAGGTGGGTTGGGTACATAGTGTTGATTGTTTTGGCTATCCCAATGCCATCCATCAAACGATTCATCAGGCATTTTATCAGTATACATTAATTACAACCGGGTCACTGTGGCCTTATGACATTCAAACAATTATTGTCCGCGGTATGTGTAATGATATACAGCCAAACCTGTCCATAGCGGACACCTATTTTGGTGACATAAGATGGTGTTTCTTTACGACGGTTGGTCGTAAGACAACGCGTCTTAATGAATCGCCATCTTGTTATCTCAAAAGTCATTTACTATGGTACATGATTTGTATTCAGCGATTACTTACTTTTAAAAATTATTCTTCTTCGTGCCACAAGGCGTCCGCTATAATCAGGTTTGACTGTATTAAAATAATCCAGGTTGTATGTTTCTAAATAAGTATATCATATTCCACTGAAATGAGTTTGAATTGACTATTAGAAATTATTCCGTCCAACAGTCCCTCGCCTATCCGTCTCTCTGTTCAATCATAAGTCTGCACACCATACATACAAGCCTGTCTGCATGCCTATCTGTCTGTATATATGCCTGTGTGCCTGTGTGCCTGCTTGCATACCCGCCCACCCTCACTCACTCCGTCTAGTCATTCGTCCGTCCGTTTGTTTGTCTGAATGATCGTGAACTGTCAGAGCATATTTCTAAATGATTCTTCACCATTTCGTTGAAGGGTGGTCGTGGAACACACAGCCAATTCGATGGGAGCATTGGAGATTTGTCATGTCGCTTCATCACTTTAACATTCCAGTTTGAATCTATCAGACAACAAATTGAAATTAAAATTTTTTAAATGATATTGTGCACTTACAATTATAGGAAATGTGTGTTGGCTAATTGATTCCGGGCTGCTGCACCAGCTCCTCTGATATCCTGCATCATGTCGCCGTTACCATCATCCGGTTGAGCTTGCATCTCAATGTCCTCCTCAACAAAGTCTGGTAGACCTCGGTCCTTCGCGATATTGTGCAGTACAGCGCATGCTCCCAATTATTTTACACTATTTCGATGGAGAGTATCGCAACTGTCCATGGAGGCAGTGAAACCTTCGTTTCCACTGACCAATACCTCTTTCGATCAAGCACCTTGTGGATTTTTGGGATCTGTTGTATACCCGTTCTTGCGCAGTGTTGGGATGCAGGTATGGCGTCATCAGCCATGACTTCTGATGGTAGCCATACTCTCCTAGGATACATTCATCACCTCCTCTTCCTTCTATCAAATGAGAAAGTCCACTCTCTGTCTTAAAATTACCGAATCATGGGTGCTACTAGGCCACCTTGCAAAGACATGTATGAATCGGTAATTTGCATCCATCACCACCTGAGTATTAATCGAATGGTAGTTCTTTCTATTTATGTACCGTTCCTCGTGATCAGACGGGGCCATAATCCAAACATGTGTGCCATCTATTACCCCTATGACTGTCGGGAAACCAGCAATGTCATGAAATTCGCGTACACTATTGGCTACATCAGGTGGGAATTTTATCATTCTAGGCAACATATTTACCAATGCCGATGAAACCTCATGCACTATCTGACAGGAAGTTGACTGAAAGACTTGAATGGTGTCACCAATTGTCCTCTGGAAAGATCCAGTTGCGAAGAATCGCAGCGCCACAAACAACTTTAATTGCGGAGACAGAGCATTACTTCGAAGGGTGTGTGGCTGAAGTTGAGCATCTAGCTCATCAGTAAGGCTATTTATTGTATCTCTATCTAGTCGATATCTCTGATACATCGCAATATCACTATACGCATCCATAGGATTCAACCGGTCCCGGAAAAGGCGTTCCCTACGGAGAAGGCACCCTCTTTCAGCCTCCATCATGGCTCCTATTATTAAAACGGCCATTTATCCGAGACACAATTTGATACACAGAAAAGTAATACTCTTTACCCCACTCCGAACAACGTTAAGAAACCTCTTGAGGTGTCTTATTTCTAAGTCAAGATTTACGTGCATTGCAGGCGATAATCAGTTTCATGAATACCGCTTAAATTAAGCATGGTACTTAAGTAAGAAATAAGTGCCTTGCTAGGACTTAAGAAGTTTCATGAATTCGGGCCCTGTGGACTGCAAATGGGCATTGCCTATGAGAAAACTCCGGTATTCATGACAGGTTTTGATCATGAAAGAGTTAAGCACATTTTTAGTTATCAATTATTGGTTATTTCAACTGAAAATGTGCGTTAACTGTATCTCAGGCTGATGAGACTTCATAATGTTTCCCAGGAGCTGGAAGCCTACATAGACGCATGTTGAACACATGGTCAACAGTGTGGGTAAGCCTTCACTCATCACACCAGATATTCTTCATCTTTTGCGCGCGTGCGTACGTGCGCGAACAAGCTAGCATGCGCGTGCACATGCGTGCGTACGTGCTTGTTTGCGAGTGTGTGCGTGTGAGTGTGCGTGGGTGGGGTGGGTGGCAATCATATACTTAGTATCCACCACCACTCCACACACCCATCCTCATCTATAATATCGACAGCTGAACTGTGCTCTGCACACCTTTTGAAATTTTCGTGCTTTCAGCGAGAGGCATGGATGAAAGGTCTCTTGGAGAGGGTACTATGGCTTTCACTAGCCCATAATATGACGTAATAGGTCCAGCGTTTTGCGTAATGGCCTCTGGCACGCCGATAGGAAACGCCTTATATTTGAGACAGTAAGGGTATAGCGAGCAGATGCCCACATAGTTTATTATTTCGTCTCGTCCAGTATCTGCAAACAGATTTATTGCATTGATGTGTCCGCCATACAATGCTTCTATTGGTCTTATCGGGGCCTTATCCTTTATCATTTTTATATATTCCTGAGCATCAGAATCATTCTTCAGCATCCTCTCAAATTCGCAGATCCATTTTTCATAGACAGGACAGCCCATCCGATGAAATTCGCAGAGTTGTGCTAGACGTTTAGAAAAACAGTCTCTCATTGATAGAGATGGCTCAAATGGGCATTCTACACGTGTTCCAATCAGTTGGTTGCTTAGCCAGTGCATTAGCAATCAGATATTACAGCATACACACATAAATCGGTTGTCTATAAACCGGCCAGCGAGGGTGTAGTGTGGATGGGGAGATGTCTCTGAGGCGCTGATGATTGCGTTTCGTGTTATCCAAATGAAAGCAAGGAGATCACAGAATATAGATGCATTTATTCCTGAATATGTGTGTCCTTCGTCTATATATTTGAAGTATGACAAGATACTAGTTTACATGACCAATATCGATACACTTCTTATATGCATTCCTACAATGGGATCAATACAATCAATACCCATAGTGTCTCCCACTATTCTGACAAATTTAAGACAAATAATTATCTGTTCGCAATTAATTTTCCTGTTTATGAGCACTTTCATACAGATTCTTTCGCAACTAGTTATTTATGCTACTCCATCTTAAGGCATGGATGATATACTTAGCATTCCCTCCATTCTAGGTATACTTTCTTTGAATATAGCACTACAACCATTCAACATTAAGCTCACCCACTCATTATATGTGGCAAGTGAATCTATGTATTATGCATTTATGAATTTATGCCCATGATGATGACTCCAATCCATGTCTCAATATATTTTCTCAATATAGAGACATAAACTCACCAGGTATTATTTTGAGTTACAGTAGAACTTTTTAGAATTAGGATTACCGGAACCGGAATAGTATTCCTTTTTCTTTCTATCGGTATGTATATACTCGATCATATTCTCAATAGCACTCGAGGGTGGGTGGATATAAGGATGTCATGTCACCGTTTATCACTCACCCAACACATACGCACGCATGCACGCACGCAAGCACGCACGCACGCGCACACACACGCACACGCACACACCCCGTCACCACGCCCAACCTCCAGCTCAGCATCATCCACCCCACCACAGCTATCACGTCACTGTTTTTGCTGGATGTAGTCATTTATCTATTTTTAGAAACCCGGTGTCCCCAGCTGGCTCACCAGGCACGATGGCAATCTGGCCGGGAAATCTTATTGGTGGAAACTAAGTAGAGTCTGTAAGACATGTCCAGATGATTGACAGCAGCGTAAATCGCCCGGTGGGTGGAAAATCTGATTGGTGGATGAATGCCATGCGATGGCTAGGTCGCTAAGCTTGGCAATCGCTACAGATATTTGACTACTGTTGTAGGAGCTAATTGGACACTTTCTCTAAAATGATACACACATTAAATGTGTCAATGCCACAGTTATTGATTATTGAAAAAGCAACGTTAGCCAATTAACATTCAACTGGTTAAAAACGGCTTCTTCAGTGATCTTGAGAAATGTCCATTTGCAGGCCAAGTGAAGACCATTGATGAAAGACTACCCATGCCCTGACTGCTTCGATAACTGGGAAAGTCATTCCAATGATCCATTCTTAAAATAATCTTCTCTGGATCTGTTGAACAAATTTGATGACGAATGCCCTAACCTCGTAGCTGTCAATCCTGTGTAAAGCACGTTACTATGTAGGGTCAAGACGTTAGCAATCGCACCTTTGTGCAATCCAAATTGTGGATTTTCTATCAGGTTTGTACTGTCTGCTCCCTCCGCTCAGCACTCAATAATGTCCATTATGTGTGCATGCCAAATGCCGGAAGATCGGATTTGAAAGCGGACAGCTAAATTGGGTGGAAAATCAATTATCCTATTCTGCTGCCAATTAAATTAGAAGCTATCCGTTTGGCTACAGTGTCTGCACTAACCGATAATCTGATGTCGAAAAGTAAAACAGCTTGCATTCCCACACATGCAGACGCTCAAACACTGGCACACGCGCACTTTCCCACACGCACGCACGCGCACTAGCACCCACGCAGCACACCCACACACGCGCGCGCGCAAATAAACACGTGCACACCTATACATATGCCAACTTGTACACATGTCCGTGCAGTCCATTGAGACTGTTCAGTTATATTCCCAGATGCGAATATATTGTATATCTAACAGAATTGAAATACAATTGCCAAACAGTTGACACCTCTTCAATAAGAATGGTATCTGTTCACAACGTTGATAATTACGGCTGGAGAAATCTGCATTGAAAGCATAGAAGCTTTTGATAAGAAATTGAGTTATTTTGGCTTTCGTTGAGACTCCGCAGACTTGATAATCGGATATTACGCTAAATTCTTCTTCAGAAAAAAGCTCCTCCTTAAGATCCACGTGTTACAGTAATTTAATACCCACTGTATTGAAAATG
Organism: Chaetoderma sp. LZ-2023a; assembly: GCA_034401795.1. Classification (NCBI taxonomy): domain Eukaryota; kingdom Metazoa; phylum Mollusca; class Caudofoveata; order Chaetodermatida; family Chaetodermatidae; genus Chaetoderma; species Chaetoderma sp. LZ-2023a. The sequence continues at coordinate 64,456,374 of CM067369.1, read as the reverse complement.
GCACTCTAAATGTTTGACGTGAGCAGAAAAATGTGTTCCATGAAGGCTTCTGTAATCCTCAGTTTATTGGTTAAAACTTCGTCTGAAGTATAGCAAATTGACGCAATGTATATGATGAAATAAAACATGTCCAAATCTCGGGGTAATAAGGTTTCCAATATACAAGAACATGGCCTTGTCACTTCGCCCGTGTCTCTCGAATGTATGGTGGATATTGGTGTATACACCCACTACCATTCATTCTGTCTACATACTATTGAATTAGCAAAGAGATTGATGAATAACCGAATAATGGACGGGACGATTAAACAATAAACGAATCCATTAATAACCAAATGCAACGACGAAATTTGGAAGTATGTCAATCAGATATTATACACTTGTGTGTTACCTAACTGTAGCTGGAGTCGTTCGAAAAGTTATGACGCGGGCTCTTGGATCGTCGGCAGCGACGTAGTCACGACAGTCATCGTTGCAAGTGGGAGGACCGGGGTTGATGGGCCACGTGGTATCGGACGACCGGCCTGTCACTTGCATCCCACTCAGCTGCACCGCCTGCTAAAAAATATGTACTAACTGGAAACGGCAGCAGCATATATGGACGGCCATTGGTAAGGCCACCTGATATGTACAGATCCCAGCCCACTATGCGGGTTGAATTAAATCATAGAGTTTGATTGGGCTTCCGGTGGGGACATCAGAGCGACGGCTTTGCTGAGGCAGTGTGGATCGGCTGACCTAGTCTTGCCTGGTGTTTCTCACTGATATAGCGCGTGCAGACTGCTCACTGGACAGCCACTTGGAGTAGCGAGTATTGTCAAGGCTTCTATAACTACAACGATATATATATATATATATATATATATATATATATATATATATATATATATATATATATATATATATATATATATATATATATATATATATATATATATATATACATATATATATATACATATACATATATATATATATATATATATATATATATATATATATATATATATATATATATATATATATATATATATATATATATATATATATATATATATATATATATATATATATATATATATATATATATATATATATACAGTGCAAGTGTAGTTTATTAGTGAGGTATGGGGCATGTGTGAATGGTCACAGATTGTGAAGGGGTTGGTTGGCGCTGCTACATCTGTTTACTTGTGAGGTATGACGGTATACAGTACAGTTGTGGATTATTAATGAAATTTGGGGCATGTGTGAGTGATAAGATTGTGTGGTATAGAACATGTGTGAATCATCACAGATGGTGATGGAATTACTACTAGATGGAGCGGGTATATCACGGTACTTGTCAGGTATGATTGTATACAACAGGGGTGGATGTTAGTAATTATTTCCACTAACCCAGACAGGATAGTCAATCTTTGATTCTACTAACATGCAGCAATTTTATCTAACCCAACAGTTGTTCAATCAAACCTGCTCTAATGTCCACTTCTATATAAATCCCACCTCCATATAAAGGCCATCTTTACTACGTCATATAAAAGGGCACATGTTTCTAACGGTCACTTTTCACTGGTCCGCAGGGTGGCCTTTATAGACATGTTTCACTGTGCTTGTCATGCTTGTAGGCTTAAGACTTGATTGCTACTAATAGTCAGTAGGAAATCATATGTATTGGGCACTCAAATCTATCAGATTACTGAACTTAATGCTATTATAATAACTTTTCACAAACTTAATATATTTTCTCTTTTGAGATCTAGATGGATTAGTGCAGGTATAGTCTTATTAACCCGCATGAAATTTTAGTATCTTCGGGTCAGCAGGATAGTATTAATATCGATCCATATTACAATAAACTGTAGACTACTAGTGAGGTATGTGGCATGCTGCGAACTGCCACAGATTGTGAAGGAAATGCATGAGGCTTATGCATTCGGTTACTTGTGAGGTATGACTGTACCAGAGATGAAATCACTGATAACTGTCACAAAATGTTTCGGACAGCCCGAGCCCTGAGAGTTACTGACTACACAACACCACTCCCTGTACACAACGCTGAAGGACACTTTATCGGGACTGACCAGGGAAAAGCCGAGGCGATCCGAAAATGGTTCAAAGAACAGTCACTGACAACGATGATGACCCCTTGCACCCATTCTCAGGAGACCCCAGGCCATTACTAACACCAATTAAAACAACAGAAGCCCTGAAAATGGGCGTGCATCTGGATCTGGTGACATGAGCAATTAACTATTCAAATATGCAAGTGACATTATCTCAAAACCGATCACGCACCTAATCAATTCAGCCTTTATGCACCACCTTCCCATCGACGCTGTAGGCCAAGGCACCCTTATCACACTACGCAAGCCCAAGAATACACCTGGACCCCCAGCCAATCTGCGGCCCATTGTACTCCTCAACAGCATACGGAAAATCCTATCCAATGTTACTCTATCCCGCATCCGAGACAAGATCGATTACTTCACCAGAGCATGTCAACGTGGCGTCAAACGTATACGCAGCTGCGCAGACATTGTATGGGCTCAACGCATGCTTCTGTCGGTAGTCATGTCCAAACACGGGGACGTCCACAAAATTGGCATTGACATGTCATGAGCCTTCGAAACAATTAAACGCTCAAAGATCCTAGATGTACTACACCAGGCCAGTTGCAATGAAGATGAGCTACGACTAGTGAGACAACTGCTTGCAGACACCAAGCTGAGAGTACGAGTCATGTCAGTGAAGTCTGTAGAGTTTGAAACATCAATCGGTTCCCGACAGGGAGATGGTCTATCTCCGGTGCTTTTCACCTGCTACCTTGCTGCCGCATTGAAATCTGTGCGTGAAGGTTCCACAAGACCAAACTCCCCAGTGTCAATAGTGGGCATGCCGCTAGAGATGGAATATGCTGACGATGTGGACTTCATAGATGAGGAAAAGACCCCTTGACGAACTTTTCCCAATATCTGCAAGCAAACTAAAAATTGAGAATCTCTTTATGAATGAATCCAAAACAGAGTTCACCCACATATACCTATCGACAAGGTATGAATCCATAGAAAATGACGACCCACTTCGTGTCGGCGAACCGTGGAGGAAAAGTAAACTCCCGGGCTCACTGCTTTCCAGTACTGCTGCCATTTCTGCACGCTGCGTCATGCGGAACATAGCTTTCCAGTCCTTCTGGAAGCTATGGATTCGTAGATCAAAGATGCCCTTAATAAAGAGGCTACGTTTATACAATCCAACCTGCGTATCCTTGATGCTGTATAACTGTAACAGCATCATCACTGGACACCGATGGCCAGACAGCATACTTTCCAATGACGCACTATACAAGATGTGTAATACATCGCCGCTGTCTGTAAAAGTCGCCCAGCAACTTTCCCCTCTCTCTCTCCCTCCCTCCCTCTCCCTCTCTCCCTCTCCCCCTCTCTCGTCACCACTCCCCCCTCTCTCTCTCCCCCTCCCTCTCTTTCTCTCTCTCCCTCTCTCTCCCTCCCTCCCTCTCCCTCTCTCCCTCTCTCTACCCTCTCTCTCTCTCGCTCTCTCTCTCCATCCTTCTCTCTCTCTCTCTCTCAAAGTTACTTTGACCTCTTATGTTCACAATTAGAAGAAACACTTTCACCAAAAGAAACACAGGTTGTGCCACCGCTTGATGTTAGAAAACAGGTAGCAATTGCCATATATTTCTTAGCTTCATCGGCGGAATATAGAACTGTAGCTAATCTTTTTGGTGTAAGCAAATCGACAGTTTGTGAATGTATCCATACGGTTTGCAATGCAATAGTTGAGAACTTGATGGAAAAATATGTATCCTTTCCTAAGGAGGACGAACTCAAGAATGTTATACATGGCTATGAGGAGAAATGGAATTTCCCGAACTGTGGTGGTGCCATTGATGGAAGTCATATTCCAATAATTTGTCCTTGTGAGTCACATGGGGATTACCTTAACAGAAAGAGGTTTTATTCCTTGATACTACAAGCAGTGTGTGACTACAGATACATTTTCCGAGATGTAAACATAGGCTGGCCAGGCAGGGTACACGACGCACGGGTGTTTGTTAACTCAGAAATTTTCTATAAAGGTGAAAATAATTTGCTTTTCCCTGCTTGGAAGAAAGAGATCTTGCTTCCGGAAAAACGCACATCAATGCCCGTTGTTCTTATCGGAGACCCTGCATACCCCTTGAAACCATGGCTTTTAAAACCATATTCAGATAGGGGTCAACTGACAGACATGCAGCGAAGTTTCAATTATCGTCTGAGCAGAGGAAGAATGACTATTGAAAACGCATTTGGGAGACTGAAGGGTCGCTGGAGGTGTATCCAAAAGAGACTCGATGTGGACGTAGATTTTGCAAGTACCGCTATCGCAACTTGTGTTATTCTCCATAAACTTCATCGTGAAGACTTCTTAGAGCAATGGTTCGTCGAAACCGACGAAGCTATGGACAATGATATAAATGATGGAGATGGAGACCGAGCCAGAGTCTTATGTGGAAAGTGGATTCGTGATGACATTGTATCAGCGTTTGCAGAGAATGTGTTGTGGCTTCGTGAATCATGCATACGTATTGAATGTTATTTCCAAAATATTGGTTCAGTCTGATACATAGGTCCTGAAAATCTGTCGTCGCATCTTCTAGTATTTGAGAGAGAATTGAATGAAACTTGACAGGATGATTGATCCATAAATTGTATTCACTACTCCCTATCAGTGTCCCATAAAATCCTTGCCCGAAGAGCACTTCTAATATTGTACTAACAGGGTGTGCACTTTTCTGTTATCGACAGCCTATCTAATGGAGGTATGCGATCTGTCGCTCAAGTATATGACTCTTAATCAATTACGTCATATGTAGGTTGACTTTGCAATCACTATGCCGGAATCTAGCTCCACCATGTAGCTAGTATAGCCCGTCAAGTGTATGAATTGTTTTTTGATAAATAAACAATTAAAAACCCATTCTGTTGAATATTTTGAAAATAATTTGACAGTCACCTTGAAATTTAGGTTCTGAGAATTCAGGTTTCAAAGTATTAAATTGATTCCAACAAGAGTAAAAGATGGGCTGGCCTAGCTAGAAATGGGCTGGGCTTAGCTAGAAATGTATCCCTCTATTTAGCTGTGCTCGGGGAACATCACCAAAATATGACTGACACTAAGCATTTTGCGTAAAAGCAGGAGACTGAGGAATATCATTTCTGTGGTCCTTGGGGAGTTTTACTAGGTATGTCTGCAGGTTAGGTTTTGCGTGTCATGGCGGAATCTTTTTCAATTATTTTAATATTAAGTTATGAAAACGAAGCAAATCATGATTTTTTTCCACAAACCTCTTTCAAAAAAGTAAATGCATAAATGTATTTGACTAGATGTGTTCATAGGGCTATGTGGATGGTCATTTTCATGAAGTGTTTATTTTAAGCTGGTACCAGATTCCAATTGCGAGAATTTGGAATCGGGTACCAGCTTATAATAAATGCGCCACGAAAGCACGAAAGATCAGAAAATGCCCTATGAAAGGAAGACAAGCACTGAACGTAAAACAATTCAAACTGAGTAACACTTAATTAAGGTCAGATAGATAGATGTATCACCATTAGAGATCTCACAGTTCCTATCATTGTATTTATTTCACAATAATACAAGACTGCATGTATTACACATTCATATATGTGTTTGACTCGTCGAAGCTTGAAACTTCATTCGGCCATTGAACATCTGCCATCTACGCATTAGGTGATCCATGTTGAGAAGTCATCATCGAAACATGAGCGGCGCCTTGTGCTGGAATCTGAGTACTACTACGTCCAACCATTCCCATAATCATGTGCATCATGTTAAACTGATGCTGTCTTTCTTCGCGCTTTAGCCGTTCGTCAGATTCCAGCTTGGCCTTCTCTAAATCTATTCTCTTCATTTCCGTCTTTAGCGTTTCTCTTTCTAGTTCCAAGAATTGCCCTTCAGCCTTTTCATTTGCAGTACTGAATCCTTACATTACGGATCCTAACGCTACCTCCAAACGAATTTTCTTAACACGCTTTCCTTTTTTAGAAGACGTAACATTTGTCATTGCATCACTCGGAGACACAGATGGTGACGCATTATTCTTTGTGCGACCATCTGTGTCTGTGTCAGCTTTTGATGATGATGCGGCAGTTCCATCCTGTTTGACTGCTTCCGATAGCCCGTCTTCATTTTCTTCTGATTTATTGTCAGATTCACCTTCATCAGACTCAACGGTATTCATCTGCTGGGATTCCTGATGAGATTCCTCACCACTGTCATCACTGTCATCGCTATCTTCTCTTCGTCTCTTGCTGAGCGGTTCGATGATTTTGACTGGCGATGAAGCTGGTCGGGTCCCAAGGATTCCGTCTAGAAGTTCAAATTGCTTACATGGTGACCGTCCATGTCCACTTTTTTTAAACTTCCCCTTACACAAACGATAGGTTCGTTTTAGCGTATGCATTCGAGTCTTACATTGTTCTGGCGTCTTCTCAAATCCCTTTTCACTCATTTGTTCCGAAAGTGTTTTGTAAATCGAACTGTTCGTAATCTTTGCATTGTCCAACTGTTCCTCAACACAATTCTCCTGCCACAAACACAATAACAACTCAGTTTCTTCATCTGTCCAACCAGAACCTCTTGGTTTCTTTGGCGGCATTTTCAACAAATTTATTTGTAAAACTGTATTCAATGGAGGCTTGACACGTACTGACCGACCTATTACTCGCGGTGCTATGATACTAAAAATAGTGTCCCAGGAGTGCCCCAGTTACTATTCTATAAATAGAAATGATGCAATTTCAGTATAATGATTTCAACAAAACGCTGGTGTGCAATTTTACTTTCCGTTCATACGGCAACATACACGTTAATTTACCCTCTGTGTATTTTTTGCACGCTTAAATTTACTTTTGCATGACCTCCAGACCAGGTGTAAATTTGCACTGAATTTGCATCGCATTTACACTTGAAATACATTTACATATGTGTATTTCCGTTCATACGCCAAAAAATACACATGTGCAAATAGTAAAATTGCATTTGCACAATACACATGTGTAAATTGTGGCATATGAATGGGGCCAATGTGGTGCAGGAAGCCTGGCGAAAGTTAAAAAGTACATAAAGAAGCCACAGGTAGAGTGCATATGCCATTTAGCGTTCCACACATAACGGACTTAATATTTAACACTTAGCATTTCGCATTTTAATATTCAAGACAATTTCACAGTTCATCAGACACATTTAACATTTAATATTTCAACGCAGGTCATGAAGCTGCAAATCAAACGAAAAAATGGTTCAATGTTTATGTACACAAACGATCGCGGTGACGTAGGATTGTGGAGTATGCAAGGCTATATGATCATTGAAAAATTCTTGCAGCCCCTGAATCTCAAGGTCACACTCGTGCTATGCGGCCTGAGTCCTCTGGCCCGTTTCTTAGCAGTATAATATATTATCAGGAGCGCAGTCTCGAATCACAGTCTCGTTCTTTTTCTCGGCTCTTCCCCTTCACAAAACAGTTACTGAATCAGGCTTTCAGGGGTTAAGCCGCTAGTTATTTTTGTCTGTCTCGAAATGACTTTTGAGACGGATGCCTGAGCTGTTGAGAGACAGGATCATCTACGGTTTATATTCTTTCTTATTTTCAATTGTTAATTTGCGCATTGGTCACAGTTAACTCCATTAGGTATGTAGATGACATTGGCTGGCGGCCTCGGAAAGTGACAAAAGTGGTTTACCAATTTAGAGCAGCTTAAAGTGCTGGCGACCTATGTACCAGCGTTTCCCTGGTCGTACATCTGACGCGGAATATGGGTTTGCTGTTGATTTGAGAAGTTATTGATTTGATTGGCGTCTATCGAGTCCCTAATTCCAGGTCCGATTCACGCCATATCTAGGCAGGTCTTTTTATTCCGGTCTGGTATTGGTAACTTCCACAGGTTTTACACTGATACCCATTTATACTCCTGGCCAACGAGAAGTGAATGAGTGTGTCTGTGTTTCCAACGATCTCCAGGTGATTTTGTCTACCGATAAATGGGTCAGGAAGGGATATGTGACTCCTCCCACACTCAGCGAACGAATCAGATTCTTTATTTATGTTTACCCTGCGCGTCTCTGATTAGCGCGCCAGTCTCCGGTTTAATGGCTAGAGGTCCAGCCACGGTAGCCGGGAGGAAAATATCAAATCTTCCAAGATAACCTCGTTATTATGTAACGTAGATAGATTTTGAAAACAACAAATCCAACGACATAACATACAGGGCTAGATGCTGACTCGTTCGACTAACATTTCCATTAATGTAGATAGCGATACTAAGCACATATGCATCGTGTCATCAAACACACTAGTGACGTCACTATATGTTATATTCCGGCTGGTCATGTTTTCATTAACACTCGTGCGCTGGCGCTATCGGATATAGAAAGTTTTAGTCAAGCGAAATCCGAATACATAACTATATGTAGATTTGTAATAAGTGCATAATAATATATCGTGTTAGTTTGTAGGCATGTATATATGAGCGCTGGTGCTAGAATGAAAATGAACCCCATCACATACCCCTCCCTACTGAAACAATTCGATATGTCTTTCAATTATTTGAACTCAAGTCAAATTACGTCACTTGTTACCTGACATGAAAATCGAATGATGTGGTCCGATACGAAGGGGACGATGGTTAACCGTCTGGGGTGTATGTCAGTGGTGAATTTATAATTTAATAAACATTATGTTGAATATTTCGAAACTATGTGCGGCAAAGGTTACGGGTTCGCTGAGTTTCAAACTACCAAACAGCCTACCTACACGACTACCTTGAGATTAATATTCTGGGCTTGGCACTAATTTAAGCGCATGTGCAAGGTGGGTGGAGCACTGGAGCTTAGCTAGTACCTGGCGGTGCATATTTAGAAAAGGATTCCTCTATTGGTTGAGCAACTGAAGCAATATGGGAACGTGTAGGTGAGGATTGGTGGATGGTGCAGTTTTAGCTATGCATCTGCGGCCAAGAACAAGTTACGCTTCGCAAACGCGTTGCCCGTGCTGGGATCGATCAAACCCTAAACTCCATGAATCTCAAATTCCAGAAAACTATATAGGTAAGCTGTTGGATACTTTGAAACTATTTTGACCGGTTGCTGTACATTACGTAGTTGATTGTGACATCATTCTATATGTGACGAAACTTATTATGACGTCAAATACTTGGCCGACAGATTGGTGTGCTCTCTTTAGGCAAACACATCTTATGTAGCATAGCTATACATTCGAATATTAATTAACTGTTGATTGTATCATAACGTATGTGAACATTTACAGATCTTAATTCCAGTCACAGGAAGTATGGAACATCGTCGTGTCGT
>CM067369.1:64268032-64446478 GCA_034401795.1 Chaetoderma sp. LZ-2023a | reverse complement strand
TTTTAATGTCCTTGAGAGTAATGTCATGTAGACCGCTTTCAGGAGAAAATGAGTAAAAACAGGATAATTTTGCAACCAACTGTCGGTCCATATTTACCTCCAGAAGTGCAGGAGATGTCGCGTGAGTGCGTCTATATTTCACATTTTTCCGGGAGAGAACATTCCCCACCCCCACTACCAACCCCACCACCACCAACCCCTGACCACCAACCCCTGAACCCCCTATCTGGTTTGGAATTCATTCGGGAAAAATGTTGTCGTATGGTCATATTTTACTTGAACGCGTAGCTGGTGTCTCAAGCAAGTTTGGCTTCACGTACTAATAATGTCAACGACAGGAATGTTATCACCGTATCAGAATATGCATAGCTGTTATTATCATATCAGAATATGCCTAGCGGCACCTAAGAACTGCTTCCAGAACTAAAGCCTTTAACCAACACAGACCCGACAAAAAGACATAAAGAATATAATGCTGTTTATTTTGAAAATAATTTGGCTGGGTGCGATTGCTACATATAGCAGCATCATGTTCCAGTCAAATTGATTTCTTAATATTCAACAGCTGTCAAGCATAATTGCCTTCGAATAGAGATAATGTAATTTGGATTTCAGAGGGCAAGCCGTTAAAATGGCAACAACAGTCGACAGTACGCTAACTACATATTTATTTTGAAATTATATCTTGACGATAGATACGTATTGTTTAACCCTTTCGTGACGAAACCGGCCACAATCGGCCTCTGTAGTGTTGTTGAGGAATGTCCATTTGCAGGCCAAGAGAAGACTATTTTTGAAAATTTACCACTGAAATGACTGGCTCGGTAACCGAGCCAAACACTACAGTGGTAAAATTTTCAAAAATGGTCTTGTCTTGGCATGCAAATGGACATTCAATAGGTAAACAGTTTAATTTTTCGAAGAAATTTAGTCATTAAAGGGTTAATAGAACGTCGTTCTTAAGCAGTCAGACGGTAACTGCAAACAGTGAAGTACTGGATATGTCCAGTTTTGTCTACTGATTCGAAAAGCGTCGGTTTCTAGATAGGCTTCAATGAAAATGCACACCTTATGGACATGCTCATCGCGACTTTGAATCTCATAATTCTGTGATATTGAATACGATATTGTAATGCATTTAAATGTGTTTGCCAATTTTTGTCAGACATACACAAGCTGTATTATTTCGCTTCTATTTCAGTCGTCAATCGAAAATCCAGTCAGGTTTGTGAACATTTTGAAACATATTAAGCCGTTTTTGCAATAATGACTTTCAATTAAACTATTGCGCTCCAGTCAATGCGACGGCTTCCCTGATCTCTGTTTTGGTTTAGCAATGTATATCATACTGCGCTACTAGATGCATATATTATTCGATTATGGTAAGGAGAGTTTTACAATTCTTGCCAGTGATTGAAAATTGTGTTCAGAAACCGATTGTGACAAGTCACGGGAACTTAAGATCTGTTTTATTGGCTAAGATTCGCGTAGCACGCAAATCTGATTTTAGAATCGTTGAAAGAACTAGCTCTGCACGGAATCACACCTAAGAAAGCGGATTTTGATTGATGGTGTGTTGCGTGCAATTCTCTAAACCAAGCAACCCCGGGAAAGACCCGTGTCACATATTTTTTAGTATATAAGGAGCATAATGATGAATATTCTGAAAGTAATTTTAGTAGATGAGTAGGCTTCCTCCTAGATGCAGCAACGTATTTCTATTATAATTCCGTTAAAGGATTCAACAACATTTATGTATGATTGACTTGAAATTTGCAAGCTTCGAGTTCATGCTTGAAAAATAATGGTTAACTCTTTTATGACATTCAATGTCTTAAGGACAACGTCAAGTAGGGAAATCTTTATTCAACGTGGCGTGTTTTGCTTCAATGTGCATTCGTACCGGACATGGAAAGGCCAGACTATGTATCTGTCTTGATATAAATCTGTGTTACATCACAGCTGCTATCTTCATTTGATTAGAAAACACTGTCTGAACTTCTGCGTAATCATGCATATGGCTGTATGAAATCGATCATTTGCAAATCAACTGTTAGTAGAGTGTGATCGGGTAACGGGAAGGACTAGCCAACCCGGGACCAGTAAATGCCATCCATCGGGCTGAACTACCGTTACCCCGATGGATGGCAGTACGAGCGCACGGGCGAAGAAAGAGAACAGTCTACGGAACGATTCCCTTGCCCATGCGCCGAGTAACTAGGAGTACCACCGTAATAAACAGATTTTCCATATAGGGCAGGACATGGCCACGTTCACGTAATACCATTGACTTGGTAGACCTTTTTGGGCTGTAAATACTATTTCTGCACGTTTTCCTCCTCGATTTATGGCTGTTGATCACAATGCCACCACGCGTATTTAGTATTGATGGAAAGCTGAAGATATCCGCTTTTTAGAGACGTTAGTTTGAAAACGACAACCGAGGAAACCGCATTCTACTTCGAATAATACTTACCAGATGTACTATTATGATAATGTCTATTATCTAGTCTAGCTCAAAATAAACAATTAAAACTCCGCACTCTCCTGGTCCTGCCCATACTGTGTCCGGGAATACCATAGCCGCAGGTACCGAGTCAATTCCCAATCACAGTCAGATTCGTCTATTTTGCGCTTTTGGAAAGTCGCGTTTTCTAGAGCTAGTTAATTGAGACAATTAAGGAGTTTAGCGAGCGTATCTTACGTGGTTATCGGTGAACTCATGGAGGAATTGGGAAAATCATCACAGGGGCAGGTTGTATCAATCTAGAATTTATACATTCGTGCCATAATGACTGTTTAAAATTTCCTTAAATTGGCACATTGTTTTAAAATGTTAGCCATTGTTGGAGTCGCTTCTGTACCCGTTAACTTTTAGTTTAATTCGGGTACTCGGTTAATTTTCTCTTGCGACTCGGTTACTCTAAAGATGGATGCGCCCTTGGCCAAGATGGCGGCGGCCATGAATTATGTCGTTCTTGGCTTGGTGTGTCTATGCACTCTGTTTATCGCCGATATTAGCTTTCGCTTCATTGTGGAGGGTGTTTGTAGCGATCGGCGATGTAGCCTTGGTTATTTAACGTTAGTTAAAGGCTGAGTTGTGTGTTTTAAAAATTTTCACTCAAAAAAGTTTCAAATATCTCCTGCCTAAGAACTTGATTATCATTAATTTAAGGGAAAGTTAATGTGTTTAAGAAATCTTAATTATCAAGTCGATTGTGCGTATTGCTCGTCATCAATTGTCATGTGCAGCATTTTAATTTTTCTCTGTGTTCGCAGAAACCGAAGAATCCGGATACGTTGTGCCAAAAGTGCAACCGGTTCATGAAACGGAAGTATTTGGGACATCACTGCGTGGCGTGGGCCCAGTGTAAGGTCGGGAGCCCTTGTGATGTGTGTGTGAAGTGGTCGTCGGCAATGGTGGCAGAGTTCGACAGGGATCGGCGTGCGAGACTGGAGAGGATCGCGAAGGATAAGGCAGCGAAGTTGCAGCAGGCGTCGTTGATGGGACTGGAAGGTCGGCTGAATGACAGGATGGATTCAGCTCTGGACGTATGGGCAGCCCAGTTCAAGGTAATGTTTGAATCATTGCAGTCCACGGTCCCGGTGACGCAAGCTGGTGCAGGACAACCATTAGGTGGTCCGGCTAGTTCTGCTGAGGGTCATGCACCTGCCCCTTCTCTGTCCTTGGCTCAAGAGCCAACGATAGAGGAGGAAGATTTGTTGTTGATGGAAGATTCCGGCATGCCGGATCTTTCTAAGACGTCAATGCCCGGTACGTCTCAGGGGTCGCTCTCGGGATTAGTACGGGTTTGCTAGGCGGATGGTGATGTCGACGTTCCGTCGGGAATTTTCCATCCGCTATTTGTGCAACCGGAGGGGTCAGCGGAGCCGTGTTTTGCGGTTCCTGCTGGTATCCCGGCGGCGTTAGGTGCGGCTCCTATCGGAATGCCGTCGCCTGCCACAGGAAAAGCAGTCGTGGTCCCGACTCCCGTGCTGGAGCCGATGGACTGCGGAGAATCCGGGTCTGGCGATTCGCTAGACACTGGTGCCGCTGGTAGTCGCGCTATGGATGTGCTCTGTCTTGGCAGAGACGTGTCGCATAGTGCTCAGCATGGATCGTCGGTGGCCCTCTCATCTAAGGGGGAGAGGGAGGATGAAAACGGGAGTTCGTTGATGGACGAGTCCGTTTTTTGCACCGAAGCTGAATGGGTGCAGGTCCTCGGGTGGATGACCAATCGTCTCGGGTTGGCATCTGATCTGGGATCTCAGCGCGATCCGGCGATGGAACGGATGTCAGAGCGAGTGGCTAGCGCTCTGTCAAGTGGCTCTTCTGCCATGCCGACACTCCCATTGGACACGCAGACTTCCGACATGCTGGAAGTTGCGGCATACCGTCTGGTTCAGCCAGACTATGCATTGCCAAAGGCCCCGAAGGGGATAAGGAGTAGGGTCCGTTTTCTGGAGCTGGCCTATCATCAGTACGCCCGGGTTCCATGGCTTTCCATTGCGGAACGAGAGGCTCTGAATAGGCCGTTGGCTGGGAAGGCTAAGGGACGGTCGCGTCCTTTGGTTTCCCAGACCAACAAAGACCCGTTCAATGAGCTCACGCTCATTGAGGATGCGGCGAGGGCAGCCATGGCTGCGCTGTCGCACGGGTGTACCGTCCTGCAGGGTATGCTGGACTGCACGGCGGATGGTGGACAGGTGCCAGAGGCTGCTCCCGGCGTTGTTCGGGACACCATGTGCCTGTCTCAGGATTGCCTGGCCAGGGTGATCACTAGGACATTGGCAGAGCGGCGGAGAATGGTTCTCGATTGTGTAGAACCAGGACCACAGATGAGGGCTGCATTGTCTTCTGCGCCTTTCATAGGTCCAGGCTTATTTGGCGGCTCGGCATGACAAGCTCTCTCCAAAGTCGCTTCAATGGTTGCAGAGCAGGAGGTAGTCGGCAAGTCGTGGAAATCGACTAAGAGGACACAGCCGCAGCAGTCCTACAAGCAACATCGCCAGGAGCAGCAACGACAGCGTCCTAGATCGCCCTTCCATCCTTCTGGCCGTGATGCCCATAGGCCATCCGGATCACAAGGACCTGGCCGTTCATCCTCATACAAGTCCTCTAATAAGAGGCCGTATGAGGAAGACAGGAAGGGTGGCGGTTCGGGCCGCGGCGGCTACCGTAAGGATAGCCGTGGCGGCGGTTCCGGACCGTCGTACTACAAGAAACCGAGGGGCGGCTCGTTCCTGATGGGTTTCCGGCGGAACCAGTACCGGTGGCTTTGGAGGCGAATGGAGTTGAGAATCTTCACCCAAGCGACTTAGCGTCTTATCGGCCAATCTTGACCGACAGCTGTGTGCAGATTCCTTCTGTCAGAGGCAGACTTCAATTATTCCTAAACCAATGGGAACAGGTCGTGCGCGACTGTTTAGTTTGTCAGTGGATAAGAAACGGCTACGATCCGGACTGGCTCATCCATCAATCGTTAGTTCCGTTAACCTCGACTCCAATATGGACTCCTGTTCCAAGGGAATCAGATCGTCTAGACGCCATTCGGTCAGAAATAGAATCTCTTCATCAGAAGAAGGCGATTCATCTAGTCAAAGATCAGTCTTCACTGGGCTTCTATTCTATCATGTTCCTCGTTCCGAGGCGTACCGGAGGATGGAGACCCATTCTCAATCTCAAACCGTGGAACAAGTTTATTCTTTCTCCCAAATTTCAGATGGAGACGGTAGCAGCAGTAATGACAGGGCTGAGGAAAGGCATGTGGGGAGTGTCGATAGATCTGAAGGATGCATATTTTCATATTCCAATGTCAATTCCTTTTCAGAAGTACCTTCGTTTTGCATTCCAAGACAATGTTTGGGAATTCAATGCTCTCCCGTTCGGCCTGACCACAGCTCCGAGGGTCTTCACCAAGGTGGTTCTCGCCATGACTTCTTTACTTCGCAGGAAAAACATAGCTGTTCACACGTACATAGACGACTGGCTGCTAAAGGGGGGAATCCAGTCACTCTGCGCAGCAATCTGCAGGTAGTCCTAGCCTTATTAAATGATCTAGGGTGGATTGTGAATCTAGAGAAATCAGAACTGACTCCATCCCAGGAGTTTGTTTATCTGGGAATCTTTTTCAATCTCAGGGACGGCGTAGCTTTTCCGGCGGAGAGCAGAGTCAAAAGCCTGATTGCAGTTTTGGAGTCGGTTTCTCTAGGAGCCTATCTGACGGCGCGCCAGTTTCTCAGGATACTGGGGTTACTAATATCTCTGGAGAAGGTGGTCCCATATGCGGCACTCAGGCGCAGGCCAATTCAGATGTATTTAATGTCATTCTGGTCTCAGAAAACGGATCCGTTATCTCTGAGGATACCAGTCAAAGAACCATTGATATTCCACCTTCAGTGGTGGTTATCCGAACAGAATCTCCTGCGAGGCGTTCCTCTACAACCTCCTCAACCTCAGATGTCCATCTTCACGGATGCATCGTTGACGGGTTGGGGAGCGGTATTGGACAATCAGTCAGTGTCAGGGGAATGGGATCGGACCAATGCGCAGAAACATATCAATGTGCTCGAACTATTAGCAGTGGTATTTGCACTTCGAAAGTTCGAGAGTCTAATTCAAGACAAAGTTGTCCTAATAAGGACAGACAACTCAACAGTGGTATCTTATTTGAACCGCCAGGGCGGGACGAGATCACCAGAGTTGTGTATGATGGTTTGGAACCGTCTGCTGTGGTGCCAAGAGAGGAATATTATTCTTCGGGCAGCACACATTCCAGGAAGATTGAACATCCTAGCGGATGCTCTCAGTCGAAGGACGGTTTGTCGTCCGACGGAATGGCAGCTCAACCAATCGGTAGCGGAGGTTCTATTCAAATAATGGGGCAAGCCAAATGTCGACCTGTTTGCGATGAATCAAAACGCAAAGATGGTCACTTACGTGTCACCGATCCCGGACCCGCTAGCCTTAGCAGTAGACGCACTGGCGATAAGTTGGGAGGGAATGTACGTGTATGCGTACCCTCCAACAATTCTCATCCCAAAAGTTCTGGCAAAGATAAGAGAGGGGATGTGCCAAGTACTACTGATCGCCCCGTATTCGCCAGGCCGATCATGGTTTACGGATCTGCTGGACCTTCTGGTCTGCAATCCAATCTCTCTGCCAGACGCAAGAGATTTAATCTCTCAGAACATGGGTCTGTACCTTCACGAAAGACCAGAAATGTTCAGATTGACTGCATGGATGTTATCAAGCAGCGTGCAATTGAGGGTGGATTTTCTGAGCAAGCAGCGAAGTTTGTTGCTTCAGCCAGAAGAGTTTCAACCACAAAGACATATAATTATAGAATCAACAAATTTGCACAGTGGTGTGAGAGAGGAGATATTGATCCCTTTTCTGCATCTGTTCAACACGTAGCAGATTTTATCTGTCATTTATACGAAGTTGACAAACTTGTACCTTCTACCCTAGCAGCATATAAGTCTGCATTAGCTTCAGTCATTCCCAGTCTCACTATTGGAGGAGTGGAGAATGACACCTTGAATGAAGTGATCAAAGGAATGAGCAATCTGCGACCTAGACAGCCTTTTCCTATCCCATCATGGAATCTATATCTTGTTCTACAGGTTTTAGGACAGGCTCCTTTTGAACCGATTAGATCTATTGATATTAAACTGTTAACTATTAAATCAGTTTTCTTGGTTGCAGCAGCGTCGGCGAGAAGGAGAAGCAAAATTCATGCGCTTTCTGCCGAACAAGACCGTTTTGTCGTCACGGGTGAAGGTTTAAGACTACTTCCACGTCTTTGATTCCTGGCAAAGAATCAGTCACTTAAATATCCAGGACAGCCAAGTTTAACTAGACATGACCCAAACTCTTCTGTTTGGTGTCCTGTCAGATGTCTTAAAATGTATAAGAAACGTACTAATGAGTGGAGAGACGACCCGAAATCTCTGTGGTTATGTCTCAAAGCTCCCCATTTACGTACCTCGAAAGATACTATTTCTCGTTGGATAGTTGACGCTATTAAGATGTCACACAAAATCGCTACAGGAAAGCAAATTGATCATGCGAATGCCCATCAGGTCCGAGCACTAGCAGCATCATCGGCCCTTTATAAGGGTGTCTCATTAGAGGAGGTGATGTCTGTAGCACAATGGCATGCCGAGTCGTCATTCACTGATTTCTACCTTCGCGACATCTCCAGGGCACTTAATCCGGTAGCCGTCGCCAATCTGTCGAATCTAAACTAAGCCACTTCCGACCACTACTTCACACACATCACTAAAGTCTTCCGCCTACACTGAACAAACGTTATGCACATGACTGAGTACGACCGTGGATTGGGCCGAGCTCCTGTGATGATCAAGAAAAGATCAAGCACTCAAAATGGTGAGTGTTTACATTAATTAAGTGACTATAAATATGTTTACTTACAGTCGAAATACCAGACTGCTTAGGTAAATAGTCTGGTTCAAGAGTATTCTTATCCTATCAACCAGATATTAGACTCATTCCAATTTGAAAATCTAGTCGATATACTGATATTTTTTCAAAGTTAGAAGTTGTAGTAGCTTCTTTGCACTCTACTGGACTGCTCTAGCTGAGACTTCGGGCTGACACGGGTCTGGTGGGTGTTGCATCCCCAGTGACAGCCCTCTGAATTTTGTGCAGACAAAAGAGGGGGGGGGGGTGAGCGCAGTCTAGACCATGGAAGTTTAGCACTCTATGAGTCAGATAGCAGAACCCAAGCGTATGCCAGGGTTCTAGTCTCTTCACAACCTTCTCTGTTGGATGGTAGTTGAGTGCTAGTTCGAGCCTCACCTCCTCCCACCTGCATTTTCTGGCTGTCGAAATCCGGAGTTTATCATAATAGTACATCTGGTAAGTATTATTCGAAGTAGAATCAAAAAAGCATCCGCTTTTGTTTCTACGAGAATTCTTAATACTTACCAGATGTACTATGGCCCTGCCTCAGCCGCCCCGCTGAGGTGAGGCTGAGCTGCTTTCGCAGTTTGCCAAGGCAAACATAAGACGAATCTGACTGTGATTGGGAATTGACTCGGTACCTGCGGCTATGGTATTCCCGGACACAGTATGGGCAGGACCAGGAGAGTGCGGAGGTTTAATTGTTTATTTTGAGCTAGACTAGATAATAGACATTATCATAATAGTACATCTGGTAAGTATTAAGAATTCTCGTAGAAACAAAAGCGGATGCTTTTTTGATTCCCTTCTCATTTTTTGACAGCCACTCAGAAAAGCGGCCAAATTAACAACTGAAATTACCGCCTTCCCATCCGAGAACTTTCAACTCTCTTTGAGCCACCTGAGCTCTTCTGCACAGAACTTCGCGTCCCGCCTCTGCGAGCTGAAATATAAACTTGGTAACCTTCTCGTACGAACCTGCATATGCCTGCTTCCTAGGAACGGTGTGATGGTTGTTGGACACTGTGCCACTTGCCTGCCACGGAAGAAACAAACGAATTTTTAGAACTTGGTACTCACCTCCAACTGAGAAATTCCACTCCTGCCTTTGTGATCGTGACCGCGCCTCCATCTGAAGAATCTGAGATGCGACATCCCGCGGAACCGAACTTTTGCTGCTCGAACTTCTATCCTTATTTAGCGGCTCCTTCCGCCTCCGAAGCCTCGTGATCTCGTCTGCTAACGACCGCCTTCTGTGGAAACTTACGAACTCTCTCAGCTTACATCATGGTCAACTTCTCTGCATTGTGATCTACAACTATCGACGACTAAAGCACTGTGCGATGTTATGCCTTGGGAACGTACCTACAGAGGCTGGTTCGAAGCCAGTGACGTCCGCAACCATAGAATCTAGACCCATGTGAAGCACTCTTTATGTGTAAATCTTAAATGCACAAACATTCCCAACTTTCGTAATCTTTACAGATTTAACGCTGTTGATATTTCCGTCCGATGCTTAATATCGAGTGAAGTTTTAGCTTTTCTTTCTTTTTACCACAATCTGCTTTTACTTTAACAGAGATCGCCCGTCTTAGCTGCCAAATTCGGACAGCGATCTCGCGCTCCGCTCGACATGAAGATATACATTGGCATCGCCAGTGGTGTCGCTATTCTAAACGTTCGCCTTAGCCTCTCCCGGATCCGATCCAGGACACACACGCACGCACGCACGCACGCACGCACGCACGCACGCACGCACACACACACACACACTACCCATGGGTTGGAGCTAGCGTCGCAGAGATAGCCTTTAGTCTCTCGAACGGGCCCCGCCACCGCCTGAGAGTCGACCCGATTTAGGATGACATACCGCCCGACGACGAGGGCGTGAATTGCTGCTCTTACCCCCTCTCGCCTGCACACCTTTCGGCCGATGGAAAATGCCATGCACGAGGCCACCAAAAAGAAACTTAGCCAAGATCTGTCACCGCAACTCCTCTTCCTCTCTCCCTCCGTCCCTCCCTCCCCACCTCCCTCCGTCCCTCCCCCTTTCTCCCTGTCACCCTCCCTCCCTCCCCATCCTCCCCCTCCTTCCCTCACTTCCACCCTTCCTTCTCTCTCTCTCTCTCTCTCTCTCTCTCTCTCTCTGTCCCCCTTCCCCTCCCCCTCCCTACCTCCCTCCCACTCCGGCCCTCCCTCCGTCCCTCCCTCCGTCCCTCCGTCCCTCCCCCTTCCTCCCTGTCTCCCTCCCTCCCTCCCCGTCCTCCCCCTCCCTCCCTTCCACCTCTCCTTCTCTCTCTCTATCTCCCTCCCTCCGCACCTCCATCACTCCCCGTCTCTCTCTCCATCCTTCCACCCTCCCTCCCTCCCTCCCCCCCCCCCCCGTATCCATCTCTCCCTCCCACCCTCCCTCCCTCCCCTTTCCCCCTCCCTTCCCACTAGACCCTCCCTCCATCCCTTCTCTCTCTCTCTCTCTCTCTCTCTCCCTCTCTCTCTGCCCCTCCCTCCCTCCCGCCCTCCATCCCGCCCACCCTCCCTCCATACCGCCAGCCCTCCCTACCTCCCCGCATCCATCTCTCCCTCCGTCCCTTCCTCCCTCCGCTCCCTCACTCCCTGCCCTTCCGCTGCCCCCTCCCTCCCTCCATCCCTCTCTCTCTCTCTCGCTATCTCTCTCCCTCCCTCCCCCCCTCTCCCTCCCCACCCCCCCCCCTCACGCCCCGCCTCTCTCTCTCTCTCTCTCTCTCTCTCTCTCTCGCTCTCTCTAACGCGCTCTCTCTCTCTCTCTCTCTCTCTTTTCAAAAGAGGATGGCATGAACAGAAGAGTGGCTTCGGACGCAGGTATGAAAGATTGAAAACCACCTGAGGTAAAACCCGAGGCATACGACCGAGCGTCGCCAGGAAGGACTACTGGGGTGGCGGTTGGGTGGGGATGGTGGACAGGCGCTGGATGTCGGCCACCCAACCATAAGAGAAATATTCTCAACAGACACATAATTTCCGAAATAAGTGATGGAAAATAGAATTGTGTTTGAAATCTGACTAACTATAAATGCATGGATGGATGGATGGATGGATGGGTGGGTGGGTACGTGTATGGGTGGGTGGGTGGGTGGGTGGGTGGGTGGATGGATGGATAGCTAGCTAAGATCCGACCACGGCCCGACGAGGTATGGAAACCCGTGACACAATTTTACTCTAGGCGTATTATGTACATGGTTTTAATGTACGACCACGGCACGATTTTGAAGAAATAACCAAATCGGAAGGGTCGTAATGGAATCGGGAAAGTGTTGACATGCCAAAACTTCCGACCTAGTTGTAAGCTGTCGTAGAGAACGTCTTAACAAAGCAGTAATAAAATCGTGTGTGTATAAGGCTTACGATTGTTACGACCATTCTGAATGCCTTACGGCCAGCATCGCGCTTACGGATTAATTACAGGAATTTGAAGGTGACGCGTTTCGAGGTCACGTGCACATTATTTTCACTGCATGTCTCTCTATATTTCATTGTCACTCAGTAACTATATACGGGGATTCATATTCTAAATCAGCGTTAATGCCATACCACAGCTTGTCTACGTTTCTCTTAAAAATGGCCTTTTAGAATATAGACTGAAAGCTGTTGTAGCAAAAGTTTTCATTCAAAATAGTATCAAATCTGTACGAGGTAGTAACCGCATGCCCTAATAATTATTTTGACAATAATTTTACTGAATGTTGTTGCTGTCATTGACACCAATAACTTTCACGCAAATTATTGTCAAAATATATATAAAGCGTTCTCTAATTTTCTTCTGGAAATTGACACACTTGCGCTGAACAGTATTGAAACGCATGCTGTCGAATGTACTGCCGTGAATACGTTCTACATGCACGCTTATGCTTCTAGAGCTGGAGGACAAATGACTAAGTGCACGTGCAGGCGAGATGGTTTTGTTTGAGAAATCCTGGCCTATAAAGACAATAGACTAAACGAATATGGCGTCCAGTAGTTACAATGAATCTGGAGTCAGGAAATTGAATGCTGGGTAGCGTTGCATGCATATCTCGTCATGGCGAGCACTGTCTGGACCATTAAATATGGCCACTAATGCTGAGTCACTTAATGAAACTCTCCTGATATGGTAAATAATGTCACAGGAGAAACTATTTTAGAGAACTACCATCATAACATCGCATAAGCCAATGCGCGTTAAACAGAGATTTGAGAAAGTGATAAAGATCTTTCACGAAAGTCTCTGAATTGTAGGTTTTTATGGTGAATTTACAATTTAATGAACACTATGTTGACGATTTTGGAATTAATTTGACTGGTTGTTGCTAGAATAGGTACCAACAGTAGGAAGTCAAATTTGTTTCAAAATATTGAGAAACACATATGCATCGTTACTTTGAAATTGTCACTCGTGGTTCAGAGCTGTAAAATCAATGCATGCACGCCGACACAGTGTGCGGAGCTTAATTAGAAATGGCCGTGGCGTAGCAAGAAATGGATCTCTCTATTGAGATAAATTACCATTCTTACACAATTATTAGAGAGATGCTCAACTCATGTTGTCACAAGATTGGATGATGTGTGTTCAATGCTGATTGAGCAATTGTGTCACAGAGCATACCTTTTTTCAAATCGCATTCCATTACGTTTACACTCAAATGGTTGTTTTCATGATGTAACATAAGCAGGAGAATGGAGAGATTAACCGTTTCATGCCGAATCCGGCGAAAACCAGTCGCTGCAGTAGTCTTGGGGATTGTCCTTATGCAGGCTAAGAGAAGAACACTTTTAATAAGTTAACACTGGAATGACTGGCTCGCTTATCGAGCCAGTTATTTTAATGTTAAATTTTCAAAATTAGTATTGTCTTGCCCTGCAAATGGACATTCAATAAGCACATATTTAGATTTGTTTGACCAAATTCAGCTATTAAAGCATTACATTGCTATCCTTTTGAGGATGGGATTGAAGCTGGCACTGATCAAGAAAAGGATATCTGAAGTAAAAATCGGCATTAGTGTAAGGATCATCTATCTGGTAAAGAACGTTGAAAAGAAAGAAAATGATCTATTCAAAAAGAGGAAAAACAGTTACTTTGGTTATGAAAATAAGAAAAAATGTAACATTGAAACATTTTATATAAAAGTGAAGAAGATGATTGCGAGGGTCAATCCGTAGACTCATCAGTGGATGAGTAATAGGATAGGGATTACTTTGTTATATGTATATACCGTTATAAACAGGATTATCAAAGAGACATTGCGAAACTGGTTGGTATATAAACTCTATCTCTCTACATAATATTGCGAATAGGAAGATGTTGGAGGCTAAATCTGAGATGTGATGAAATTATGTCGCCAGAGATAATTCTAGATACAACGTTTTACATAGGTATATAATTTATGTTACAGAGAATGAGGGGGATGGCGGTCTGTTATATTAGGAAAGGACAACAGACTATGAGCAAGGTTAAATGTATTAAGCGAGACAGTTCCATTCAAGTTTTCATGATATGAACAGGAGTGAGGGTTGGAGAAAGAACAATCTTAAATTTAGTGATTTAATGTGAAAATTAATGCTGATTATTATAGCATATGTGTTTGGAAAATGTTTTTGAAATATGCAGTTCCACAGAATGTTCAGACAGAATATAAGGAAAGGTGGTGGAATTCCTTCATGATAGCGCATCCTCAAATCCTGTAAAAAGAAATTAATATGGTTACAAAAACGAAATGTTAACGTCATTACAGCTAACTTGTAGATTCTGACCTCGCCCGATGTCGGATATATTCACATTAGCATGTGGGGTAAAGGTGGTTCTCAAGTGCTGCCAGCAGAAGTGGAAGCGTATTACGTCTAAAACGTACTCTAAAGTAGATGGAACGCCATTAGTTCAAAACATATTCAATGTACCTTGTCAGTTTGAGCTAGCTAAGCTCACTCAGGGAGTTCAGAGATCGATCTATCACTGAACACCCTGACTCTCAATTTACAGAAACTATACCTGTAAGCTGTTGATTAGTTTGAACCTAATTTGACTGGTTGCTGTTGCTGACAATGGAAGTACATTTATATTTAGTAAAGTGAAAAGACTTATAATTCGTTCAACACCGCTTACTCCGTCATCAGATAAAGCAATCGTAGCGAATTTATCTACGTCATGCATGACGTCATTGATTATGACGCCATCCTATCCGTCACATAGTTGATTATGGCATCATATGATAGATAAACTGGAAAGGTCCATTTTAAGCCTTTTCCTCTTGCCCTAACTACTGCAGGCTGATATATCATTTGTCCCAATGTCGGTTCTATGCTGCTTTCTGATTTAAGTTGTGATAAAATAAGTTGAACAGCTCATGTATGACATTCAATAGTAGGGAAACCACAAATTATCTACGCTTCCGACAATGTGCTGTACGTTTTAACGGAAAGTAAATGCCATGTATGCATAGAAATCATTTATATACACGCATTCATCATGACATATAGGCCGTGGCTGGGCGGGGATGGAGGTAAAGTTGCTTGGTGGATAGCAAATATATGACATTCTTTATAGACATTTGACTACTATTTTATGAGCTAATTTGGGCAATCTCTTTGTATAATACAGCAACTATTCTACCAATCAACTTCTATTATTGCCACATTAATCAGTTAAGGGCCAACGTAGCCAAACCGACTGTGCTTTTGAAAAGTGGCCATTTGCAAACCATGAGAAAACAATATTTTGACAATTCCCCAGTGGACTGACTGTCTCGATACAGAACCTATGATGCTTGTAATAAATTTTATCTTATTTCTTTCGAATGAACATTTCCATGGGGAAATTTCAATATCCTTGAGAAATTTGTGGATTGAAAGTTTAAACTTGTGCCTGGCAATCATGTGTGAAGACAGATTCTATATATGGATACGCTGTCAGCAATCAAAGCCTTGAGCAAGCTAAATGTAGGATTTTCAATCAAGTTTGTACTGTTTGGTCCCTCCACTCACCACTCAATACCGGCCATTAAGTGTGCTTGGAAAACCCGGGAAGACCAAATCGTGAGGTCGTCAGATAAATTGTGTAGAAAATCAATTCTCTACTTCCACTGTCATTAAATTAGAATCTATCCGTTTGGATACACACACACACACACACACACACACACGCGTGTGCACACACACGCGCACTCGCAGCCACCGCATACACACATACGTACGTACGCACCCACGCACGCACGTTCGCATGCACACACGCACGTACGCACGCACACACGCACGTATGCACGCACACACGCACGTGCGTACGCACGCATGTACGCACGTACGCACGCGCGCACGCGCGCACGTACGTGCGTACGCACGCACGCAAACATGCAAACATGCATGCATGCGCACACTGAGATATGCAGACACATGCACGTTCGCAGGAACACATACTCCTACACACGTGAGTAAGTAAATCCATTGTTAACTTTTAGTTATCTATCCAGATACAAATCCTTTTTATATCTAACATGATGGCGAACATTATTCGATTGAATTGGAATACAATTATTTGATATCTTTTCAATAGGAATTCTGTTCACAACATTGATAATAAGAAGAGCAGAAACTCGTAATTACTAACATACAGACCTTGATATTTTTTATTTCATTGAGACTCGATACTTGATAATGCGATGACACGCGACATTCGCATTCACGACAATGTGTTATATTAATTTAATATCCGCTGTATTGAAAATGTCAGACTAGCTGTTTGTATTGGACAAAAATATGTGTTACATTAAAACCTCTGGTATCTCCACTTGTTCGGGGTTCTTTTTTAACAATGGGTCGACCATCTTTGAGTTCAATTACTCGCTGATGTTTCAAATAGGTCTCTCTATTCGTACTAATCATTTCATCAACATGAATATTATCACAGTAACAGAATATGTATACTGGAACATGAGACAACCTTCCAGAAGCAAAGTCTTTCACCATCACAGATCTGACATAAAGAAATTAAAGTTGAATATTTTGAGAGATATTGGTGCCTATGGCAGCATCATGTGCCAGATCAATTGGATCTTTGGATACTCGACACCTCTAATGTATAATTGTCTTGGAATTGAGATACTGGGATTTCGAGAGGTACGTTGCTAAAATGAAATCACAGCCAACAATATGCAACTACATTCTTATTTTGAAATTGCATCTTGGTGATAGATAATGGCAATGCACTGTATTCAGCAGATGTAGATGTAAGCCAAGCTATTTAGCTTCCTCAGGTTCATTCTTGATACGAGTGTCGTGTTATCCTGAGGTCTCTCCGGTGCATGCTTAATAGAATTTTGTAATGGTGTCCTCTTCTGGCTTTATGTTTACTGGCTCCGAATAGAGCGAATATAATATGTGCGTGTGTGACTTCTGGCATACATGGCCAAAGATTGACCATCTTTGCTGGACAACTTTTGCAGACAGTGGTGATGCATTAGCCATCATGATTGGGAATTATGCTGTCCAGCCATCAGTGTCCAGTTATGCTTCAGAGGAGTTTGCTGTGGTAGGCATTACCAGTGTCCAGAGCTGACTTTGGAACTGCCCAACTAATACACTTGTACATCATCAAGGATACGCAGATTTCGTTGTAAAAACGAGGTCGTTTTTATCATGGGCATCTTTGAATGCACATTTTCCAGAAGGTTTCGAAAGCTTTGTTTCTCATGACGCATGATACGGCAATGTCAGCAGTACAGCAACACAGTGATTATGCTTATCCTCAATGGATCGGCATTTTCTTTAGTTTCATGCTTTGTTTAATTCATACGGAAATTCGCTTTCTTTAGTTTGCTTGCAGCTCTCTGGAGTCGTTCGTCAATGACTCTTTTCCTCGTTTCATCGTATGATGTTTGACGCCACAGTATACGTGTGACGCCATAGTGTTACTGTTTAAGTTATTTTAGGGAACATGGAACTGACAGGTTAACTCAGTATTAACACATGCCCTATCCACTGTTCATATATTCCAGAACTGAGACATCACTACACTGTGCAATGAATGGGGCATCCTACATTTTCCCTAGACATCAACATGATGCGCCAGTCTGATTGAAATTGCAAGATTGTATTCAGTCTACGCGTCATATATAACACACGTATATTTACATTGCCTTTCTGGAGGTGTTGACATACACATTTAGCTAGACCAGTTTCTCAATACAGTCTGCCTCAGATCGAACAGTAATTTCCTTAACATTAAAAATAAGTATCACGAGCCTGATATTCTTGTTTCTCCAGAAACACCAGACCAGCAACCGGTTAACACATATCAGGAAGCACCCTTCCTCTCCGAGTTCACTTCTTCCAAGAATAATTCTCACTCCCAGAAATTAAATGTGTTCATTCCGCTCAGATCAACTGCCTAAAATAACCGTTACATTGCCCTGGTCATCGAGATAAATCCACAAATCTACCATAATATGTTATATTATGTGATTTGTTCAGTTTCTGAGAACCATTCGTCCTACTATATCCGGAATAGCCCATCCTATCCTTCAATGGAAGATGCCTCAACATTATGAAGATTGAAACATATTTTAAGTTCCCCATACCAGGTCTCAATAATGGCATCAAACATTGGAATCTCAAACCATGTATGTATATAATTATAATATAATTTATATATATTAAGTCGTCTTTTCTGTCAACTTAACCATTGATTCTCAATACCAAATAACCTCTGCCGTGGTCTTGACGAATATCAATTGGCCCGCGAAGAAAATGCTATTTTTGATAATTAACTACTGGAATGACTGGCTCGATAAACGTCAGCAAATGGACAATAACGAAGACAAAAAAAATGAATTTTCTTGACCATCGACCCATTATTCTTCAAGCCGGCCAAAATAGTTTCTTATGAATTATCCATTTGCAGTTCAACAGCACGCTCTCATTGTAAATTCCAGTGGTAAAATGACAAAAAATAATCTTCATTTGGTCTGCATAATGGACCTTTCCAAGTGTATCCATCCATCTTTTGACGGCATATGGCGCGATACTAAACTACATGACGTGCAAAATGAGGCCATAATCATGACGTCATGAATGACTAGATATAGTCCGTCTTTAACGCGTAATAGTCCGACACGTTGTGCATTGCGTGTATTTACTATTTAATACATATTCTGTTGAATATTTTGAAACTAATTTGACTGGACACTATTGCTTCCATAGGCAGCAACAGCGCCCAGTCAAATTAGTTTCAAAATTTTTAACAGCTTACCTGTATAGTTTTCTGGAAATTGTCTGACAACATAATCAAAAACTTAGCTCTGGTACCATATCGAAAAAGCCTATCGCACATGTATACGTCTGTGATGAATCTACAATGTAATACATATTCTGTTGTAATTTTGAAACTAATTTGACACAGTCAACAACAGACGCAG
This sequence comes from Chaetoderma sp. LZ-2023a, assembly GCA_034401795.1. Taxonomy (NCBI): domain Eukaryota; kingdom Metazoa; phylum Mollusca; class Caudofoveata; order Chaetodermatida; family Chaetodermatidae; genus Chaetoderma; species Chaetoderma sp. LZ-2023a. The sequence continues at coordinate 64,427,632 of CM067369.1, read as the reverse complement.
TCAAATCATTTTCTAAATATGCGAATGCGTGCCTGTATTATTACCATGAAATTTAGATTCTGGGAAATTGTGTTTTCAAAGTTTCAAATCGAGTTAAATACGCGTAAAAAGTGACCGAAGGATCATTAGATATGGGCGCGGAATAGGTAAAAATGGATCCATCTTTTGCTTATTTTCGCTAAGGAAAATGGCAAACATACGCATTATCTCGAGATTATGTGCAGGCAATTTGACGCTGCCTAAGCCAAACCAATGGATCGCCACTTTATCCGTCCATCACATTACGTCATAATTAACCACGTGACGTGTAGGATGAAGTCATAATCAATTACAATACGAATGACTCGATTTAGTTCGTCTTAAACGTTTAATAGTCCGACACGTTGTACGAATTGTATGTCTTTACTGTTTAATATATATGCTGTTGTATTATTTTGAAGCAAATTTTACTGGGCGCTGTTATAGCAGCAACAGCACGCAGTCAAATTAGTTTCAAATTATTCAACAGCTTATCTGTATAGTTTTCTGGAAATTGATAGTCAGTGAGTGCATGGATCGATCGATCCTAACACGGCCGAGGGGTGGGTGGAGCTTAGGTAGAAATGGGTGGAGCGTAGCTAAAACTGGAAAGGTCCATCCATTGATCCCGTGTTTCTGCGTCGTCAACCATCGATGGCAGCAGTATGCTAGCATGGTAGTTTGGTTTAATCTAATTTGGCAATGTTTAGATAAATTTAGAAGAAAGTCGATTTTCTATTCTAAGTACAAATCAACGAACAGCCTGCCAGATTAAAGTATCCTTTGGCACAAAATGATGAGACACGATGCTGGTCGTTAGTATTCCACACATTGCTATTCTCTGTTGTTGAATGAGGTCTTCATAAGAGCAACTTATCATCATGATGCTGTCCTCATTGCCAGTAAACAGCTAAGCAGATAGGGCATTGTATCTACTCTATAGACACATTTATCTATAACACAACAGTCAGGATACTTAAATTGGCCAGTGAAGTTGGAAGTAGATATATGCAAATCTCTTGATATGGCAAACAACCTTGTTAACCAAAATGATAGTAATTCCCTATATGGGTGGACGTATGAGCCATCATCTTGTAGAACAGTAAGTGGATGATCCCATAAGGCAATACATATTAAAGAGCGTGTTGAGAACGTGGCAAACATATGCCACGAACGTGTCTGAATTGTAAGTTCTTGACGAATTTACAGTTTAATAAACTTTACGTTGATTATTTAGAAAATAGAGTAGACAATACCTGTAACCAGTCAAATTCGTCTGAAAATATTCAACAACACCTGTGTATAGTTACATTAAAATTGTGACCCACAGTGCAAAGCGTTAAAATCGATTCATACACGCATATGCAGTGTGCAAAGCTTAATTAGAAATTGACAAAGCATAGCAGGCAATGGGTCTCTATATTGATATAAATAGCCGTTCTTCTACGATTACAAAAGAAATTGTCAACTTGTGTTACGACAAGATTGGATGATGCGTCCCCGATGCTGATTGAGCAATTGTGTCACATAGTATACCTTTTCAACTCACATGCCATTACGTTTACTCTCAAATAGTTGTGCTGAAGCAGAGACATAATGTAAGTGGAGAATGGATAGATTAATTATCTATCTTTTGAGAAAGGGACTGTCACTGGTCAGAAAAAAACATCTGATAGAAAAGTCAATGTTAGTGTACGAATCATCTATATAGTAGCAAATGTTGAAAAGAAAGAAAATAAATGAATCAACCGGTGGGAACATGATTACTTTGAAGATCAAAATAAGAAGAGATGTAGAAGAAATGCAGCTGCAAAACAAGTGTGCAAGAGGTGGAGAGAATGAGTGTATGGGTCAACCCACTGACCCATCGGTATTTGGGTAATATATTAGGGATTGGTTTGTTATCTCTAAATAATGTTATAAACAGTGTTATCAAGGCGAACGTGTGACCGAAGGTGGTTGCTCAATAATCTTTCCCTACATGAGGTTGGGAGTTGGCAGACGAGGATGTGATGGCTTTATCTGAAACTGTTTGCAGTAAAGTGGATGAATTATGTTACCATGGATGATGCTAGCTGCTATGTGTTATCTTGGTATCTAGGATTATCTACACGGAAGGGAGATTCTGTTATAGTAGGAAAGGACACATAGATGAGGATACGTTGAAGTTTGCTAAGCGAGACAGTATGTATGTATGATTACTGTATTCTGCGGCTGTAGTAGTAGAAACATCCTACAGCTGCAATCAGTCCTTCTTCGCTTTTGCCCACTGTATCTTGTCCTCAGCCAAAATTTTTAGCTTCCTCAGGTCAATTCTTGACTTGAGTGTACCTAATCCTGCTTTCTTGAGGTCACCTCGTAGCACGCTTAGCTGATTTATGCAATGACGTCCTCTCCTAGCTCTGTATTTGCTGGTTCCAGGTAGGGCGAATTCCAAGGCTCTCTTTGCGGGTGTGTCTTCTGGCATCCTTAGCACATGGCCAAACATGGACCATTGCTGGGCGACTTTTGCAGACAGCGGCGGCGTATTACACATCTTGTATAATGCATCATTGGAAATTATGCTCTCTGGCCATCGGTGTCGAGTGATGGTGCGTAGGTATTTGCGGTGGCAGGCATCAGGTTTGTCTAGAGCTGCCTTTGGAACTGCCCAGCTGTTACAGTTATACATTATCAAGGATACGCAGGTTGCATTGTATAAACGTAGTCTGTTTACCAAGGGCAACTTTGATCTACGAACTCATATCTTCCAGAAGGACTGGAAAGCTTTGTTCCCCATGATGCAGCGTGCAGCAATGTCAGCAGCACTGCAAAGCAGTGAGCCCAGGATTTTACTTTTCCTCCATGGTTCGCCGCCACGGAGTGGATCGTCATTTTCTTTAGTGTCATACTCTGTAGATAGGTATGTCGGTGAACTCTGTTTTGGATTCATTCATAGAGATTCTCAATTTTTAGTTTGCTTGCAGCTATTGGGAGAAGTTCGTCAAGGGGCCTCTTTTCCTCACCTATAAATCCACATCGTTGGCATATTCCATCTCTAGCAGCATGCCCAGTATTGACACCGGGGGTTTGGTCTTGTGGAATCTTCCCGCACAGATTTCAATGCAGCATCCAGGTAACAGGTGAAGAGCACAGGGGATAGATATCTCCCTGTGGGGAGCCGATTGATGTCTCAAACTCTACAGACTTCACTGACTTGACTCGTACTCTCAGCTTGGTGTCTGCAAGCAGTAGTCTCACTAGTAGTAGCTCATCTTCATTGCAACTGGCCTGGCGTAGTATATCTAAGATCTTTGAGCATTTAATTGTGTCGAAGGCATGTCAATGCCCATTTAGTGGAAATCCAAGTGTTTGGACATGACTACCGACACAAGCATGCGTTGAGCCGATGCAATGTCTGCGCAGCTGTGTCCACTTTTGAAGCCGCTGTAGCATGATACGGTGAAGTTGTTGATCTTGTCTCGGATGCGGCATAGAGTAACATTGGATACGATTTTCTGTATGCTGTTAAGGAGCACAATGGGCGGCAGATTGGCGTGGGTGGGGTGGGGGGGGGGGTGGCAGGTGGCTTCTTGGGCTTGGGTAGCGCGATAAGGATGCCTTGGCCTACAGCGTCGATGGGAAGGTGGTGCATAAAAGCTGAATTGATTATGTGCGTGATCGGTTTTGAGATAAAATCACTTGCATATTTGAATAGTTCATTGCTCATGTCATCAGGTCCAGATGCACGTCCATTTTTCAGCGATTTAAGTGTCTTCCCAACCTCTGCTGTATTAATTGCTGTTAGTAGTGGCCTGAGGTCTCCTGAGAATGGGTGCAAGGGCTCTTCATCGTGGTCAGTGAACTGTTCCTTGAACCATTCTCGAATTGCCTCGGCTTTTCCCTGGTCAGTCCCGATAAAGTGTCCTTCAGAGTTGTGTACAGTTAGTGGTGGTGTATAGTCAGCAACTCTCAGGGCCCGGGCTGCCCGAAACATCTTGTGGCAGTCATCCATGGCACTGATTTCATCTGCTAGGACGTCTGCTTGTTGGATGGTAAGACCTTTTAAGTGTTCACTAATGTGGCACAGAATGTTATTGCGTTCCTGGCGTAGTTTGGTGCGATCTTCACTTTGGCCACTTTGATAGATGCACAGACGTAACGCTTTTTGTTCTGCTGACAGTTTTACTACGAGAGGGTCGTCAGTATACCTAGTTCTGTTGTTTTTTAGAACGCATATGGTGCTAGTAGCTGATGATTCCATAGATATCAATATTTTGGATAGGGCTTCGTTTGGATCGGAGCTGACGTTGATGCTAGCTATCTGCTCCCGGAGGCCTTTTTGTATGACATTTGAGTGTCAGTGTCGCTGATGAGCTTGGGTAAGTTGTTGGTGACTCTACCCTCTTGCCTGGTATGACGTTTATACATTAGGCAGAGCTGGTTCATATGGAGGCGTGTAATGACTGGCTTATGGTCAGAATTGAGGTATGTGCCTCCATAGGAACGAGTATCACGAAGTAGGGGTTTTGCTGCTGTCTTGCATAGTATGAAATCTATTTGGTTAAAGACAACTTTTGTAGCCTTAGAACCTTTTGGGGCTTTGCGATCAGCTATGTATCCAGTCCATGTTGTCGGATGGCAGCATGGGTGTTTGAAAGCCCTATTTGTGGCAAATAAGCCATTGGAACCAAGGAATGTCACCAGTGCATCTCCATAGATGTTGCGTGTGCCCTCTCCATACGATACCATGCATGAGCCAAGTCCGGAACTTTTGTCTGCAATGTCGAGTTTACCCAGCTTGGAGTTGAAATCGGTTGCCATCTAGCTGGGATAGTAATGGCGGAGCTCAGTTCTGCATAGAAGGAATCTAATATAGCTGGATTCTCTTTGGCCCTTTCGGTAGTTGGCTCATATGCATTGACTATGCTATACTTAGTAGAGGTGCGCTTTCACGTTGGTTTAGCCAGGTCGATAAATGCAACGCGATCGCTGACGTATCCAAAACTAATGATATTATCCAATACCCTTGGTCAGATTACGAAGCCTAATCCACGGTAAGTGGCCTGACCTTTGCTCCATGAGTACCAGCTTATTGCCTGTCTGATGTTGCTGCTCTGAGTGTTTAGCTACTTTAGTCTCTTGAACGCATGTGCTATCGATTTTATAGTGTTCACAGTCTGCACCCAAGGTTTGCATATTTGATGTTGTCGTCAGACCACGTACATTCCACGTATCTATGGTAAGCTCCTGGGAAGATTACGTTGTCCGAGGATGTCTAGCACAATTTCTTGGTAGGTTAGACATAGTCAGAGTTGCCTATGTATGCGGATGTCAGCCCGCAATCCTTAATGACTTAGTTTCCCAACAAAGTTGGTACTTACGGAGGAGACCGGCGTGGAGGTGTCATCTTTCTCCTCAGCGAGACATTTAACCAAAAAAATAAAATTTAAGAATAATCTTTCCATAACAAGTGACTCCTTTCCATACCATGGAATTTAGCGGAAGCGAGACAGTCCTCCGCTAAATTCCATGATATGGAAAGGAGTCACTTGTTATGGAAATATTATTCTTAAATTCTGCGACTCAACATGAACATTAATGTTTCCACTAAATGTCTTTTTTTCAAAACATGTTGTTTGTTAGATGTGGGGGTGGGGGTTGTTTGGGCTGCGAAAAAGATGGACATGCATGTTTTCTCTATTCTCAAAACAGCGCGTCATCACATTCTGCAACTTAACATATTTAAATGAATGCAGTGTTAAATTCGTTACTCCTTAGATGGCCAAGTCACTTGATGCCGGCCATATTGATTTTAGCATTTGTGTCCGTTCTCAAGTGCCGTCTGTAGAAGCGAACAGGTATTTGGCTCAACAGTCTAAAACGTGCTCTAACACATAATGAAAGGCATTCAATTGATTTTATTCTAATATAGAAATGAATGATGTGGCCACATAGCACTCATTTATGTGTCATCGTTGAGCCGGACTGGAGCTGGGTAGATCTCACATGCATGTCATTCGCGTCAAACGTTTGACTACTAACTGTGCTAATTGCAACATCTCTATATTACAATACAATCATTGTGTCAAGCTTACTGCTTTCTATTATTAACTTATTAACCATTTAATACTCAACCCGATCAAAACAGTTTATGCAGTCTGCGTCTTAAGAAATTGGCATTTGCAGACCAGAAGACACTTTTTGAAAATTTGCCATTGGACTGACCGGCTCGATTTAAGAAATAGCCTTCTCTTGATCTTCAATTGAATATTTCTGTGGTAAACCTAACATTTGAGGATTAATTGATTAATCTTGTGGCTGGTTACTCTATCCAGGGAATGCTACAATGTAGGCCTAAGCTGTCAGCAATCACAGCTAAATGGTGGAGTTTCAATCACGGCTGTCCTGATTGCTCCATCTGCTCACCACTCAATAATGTCTATTAAGTGTGCTCGCCAAAGGCCGGAAGATCTAATTTAGAAGCCGTCAGATAGATTGGGTGAAGAACCAGTTGTCTAATTTGTCTGTAAAAGACTCCCACAGACAAACCTCCAAGGTCATATATTTATAAATCTTTCCTTGATAACTGTTCGAAACTTCTAGGTGAGAATCATACATCTATTCCGGTTGCGGACGATGTCGTGTTTAAAGAACACGTTCAGATTGGCTTCACCTTCTGACAATATTTGAAGAAATTTCGACTGCATGCATCAGACTTCGGGTTTTGTTTACGACCAATTCATTACGAAGCCAGCCAAAACCAGCCTCTACCATAGTCATGCAGAATGGAAATTTGCTGGCCACGAGAATACTATCTTTGAAAATTTACATCGGTAGTAAATTTACAAAGATATGAGTCTCTTGAACTGTAAATGGACAGCCAATAAGCAATATTTTGAATTTTTTGACAAAATTTATTCATTAATAGGTTAAACGATCAGATTTTATCGAATTCTACAAATCTGTTCAGAATAATCTGGCGAGGCGAATTTAAGGGTCCATCATTGTTGATGTATGTGTGCGTGCGTGCGTGCGTGCGTGCGTGCATGCGTGCGTACGCGCGTTCGTGCGTGCGTGTGTGCGTGTGCGCGTATATATTTTTCAATCAAGCTAACCCAATATATTAAGAATGATGTGCCATACATTGTAATGAATGCGTCGTCACAGGCATGTTCTGTGATTCGTTTTAACATTTTCTACCATACAATAGTGCGGAAATTCTTAAGCCACAGCACCTCAGTTCTAAATGTAGCGTGCACTCATTCGATTATAGTAAGGGGAGTTTTAGCATTCTAGACACTGATTGAATATTGTGTTCAGAAACCATTGGTCAAAAGTCACGGGAAATTAAGCTCTGATGTATTGACTAAGATTCGAGCAGTGTGCAAATCTAATTTGGGAACGGTGGCAAAAACGAACTGTCCACGGAATCCTTAACTTGGAAATAAGATTTTGATTGACACTATGTTGCGTGCCGTTCTCTAAAAAAGGACGGAAAGACCAGTGTCAAAGATCATTAAGTGAACCTAAAAGTAACATGAGTGAACACGATTTCGTACTAAATGCAGCAATCAATGTTCCATCATAGTTCTCTCAAACGATCCAATGTACTTTCTGTTTAATTAACTTGGATTTCATAAGCTGCTGTTTTCTGCTCGAGAAGTAATGGCTACACCTTTTTTGCATTATTTAATGTCGCAAGGACGATCTCAAAATCAATCTTTCCTCGAGATTCTTTTCAACTTTGAAAGAATGGAACTTTCCATTTTAGATATGCCCCGCCCATCTCTAGCTAAGCTTTACCCACACCTCGCACCTCGCTCTATCTCTGAACTCCCTGACTATCAATTTCCTGAAAACTATACAGGTAAGCTATTGAATATTTTGGAACTAATTTGGCTGGGCGCTGTTGCTGCCTATGGCAGCACAGCGTCCAGTCGAATTAGATTCAAAATATTCAACAGCATGATTATTAAACAACAGAGGCATACACTTCGTACAACGTGTCGGACAATTATGAGTTAAAGACGGACCAAATAGAATAATGTATGACGTAATGATTATGACGTCCGCATACACCTTGCGTAGTTGATTATGACGTCATATGACTGAGTGAGGAAATGGATTCATGAATTGTCAGCAAAGAATCTTATTTAGCTACGCTATTGCATCGTTTGCTTAAATTATTAGTAGAGATAAGCATATGAATATTAGCAATGATGTCTATGTGTAATGTACGCAATGCGTGGATACAGAATCAACCCACTCCCAATGTAATCTCAAAGCAATAAGCGGTAACTGAATTAATTACAACATAATGGACTGGTGTTCAGTGTTCGTTGGACTATTAACACCATTATTAGCTGTGGCTATTTGAAGAGCCTAGAGAAGAGTTAAAAAAAATATTTAGTACTAGAATGACTCGCTCGGTAACAGTGGTATATTTTCAAAAATACCCTTCTCTCGGCCTGCAGATAGACACTGGCTACGTAAAAACTTTAATTTTCTTTACTATTACCCGTTTAATGGTCAAGCCGGCGAAAACAAATTTAGTGGTACAGTTTCAAAAAATAGACTTCTAAAATTAAAATATGTTGAAAAATATTGACCATCAAAATGTTTAATTAATATATCAAGTAGCATTTTGAGCGCGCTGATGCGCTGTTGACACATGAGGGGTTAAGGTCTAAGCAATTATAGCTCACTATATGAGACTCAAGGGGAATATCTCAACAAAAACTATAAGTGTGTCCTATATCCATAAATAAGAAAGGTATGGAGCTAAACTCCTGTCACTTAAGACAAATCTCCAATACTATCAGACATATGAACTGTGAGCAGTATCCCTTATAAAACGTGTTGATATGAAGAATAGTTAGGCTAATTAGACTGGTTTCTGAAATAGACAGCAATTCTTATGATATTGGCATGCAGCAGCAAATAGGTTAACGAAACCCTTAGCCGAATTAGTGTTACTACTGTCAAATAAACCTATTTTTATGACAGACGATTGAATCTTGGCATGCGTTTTAACATACAGGGAATAAACAAAATGCTTACAGTGACTAAGACAGTTAAAGACACTAGCAGAGCACAGCATGCTGGCAACACACGGGCTTCAACTAACCCGCTATCCAAATGAAATCTTCTTGTTGGATCCATGTTGAGTTGAACCCGATCTTTGCATTCGAGTCCTACCTGCCCCCTCCTAAAATGTGCATGAAGATATTTTATATGAATATGTTATTGATGTACACAGTATTGCTGCTGTAGTCAATTACACCAATGCTAGGACAGGAAACTTAAGCAAAGCTATTTTTCTCCAGCCACAGACAGCAGACATGTTACGTAATACGATACTATTTTAAACAACTGAGTCAATGGTTGAGATGAACAATTTACAATTCCCATCTACAGGCTACATACATACATATCACGAACGTTTGAGTTATAGTGAGAAATGTAAGAGTGATATTCATGATTCATTTAATGTGAAAACTCCATGTATTGATGTATGCTGAGTGGGGGGGGGGGGGGAGGGAGGGGCGGCCTCATACCCTCAAAGATTGTATTAGACTATCTTTCTTGGTGTGAGCAGCACATAAGCATTTCCAACGGGAAAATTAGTGCCATCCGTTTTACGTGAATTGTTCCTGTCTTGCAACTAACATTTTATAGATTTGTAACCATGTGCATAATCACTTGCGACTTGCTAACTATACGATTCTTGGTTTTCAGTATAGGCCCACCTAGTGATTCTTTATCCGACGGAAACACACCTTAGAGGGCACATGTGCTTATCCAAATGACCATAAACGTAAAAGACACCGTGTAGGTGGAGAGGAGAATGTGATGCAGATGATTCTGACCATGATGGCATTCTTCGAGAGCCCGAGCGGGTAACTGCTTTTATCTATTTTGCTATTTATTTACAGTCAACCCTGCCTTAAGCGACAGCATTATGGAGAGTCTGAGCATCAAAGTCACAGATAAGTCATCACTAAACGTAAACGACTAAAGACCAAATTGTCTCTTAACCCTTTGACATTCATATCAGCCAAAACGGATCCGCAGCGGTCTTGAGAAATGTCCATTTGTAGACCAAGAGAAGACTATTTTCGAAAATTGACCACTAGAATGAATGGCTTCTCAGAGCATCTAATTCCAGCATTTTCCCGGTGGGGAACCCCTGGAACAACCCAACATTTGGCGTGGGGCATGACCACACCTCCGAGACTATCTACACACCTTGACCATCCCTGGGATAAACATTCCCCTCGCTTGCCCCCCCCCCACCCTAACGAACATTTCCTGGTTCCGCCGCTGCTGAAAATCGTGCATGAAACGATGCTGAATCAGTTGATTTTGTATCGTTATAACTCCAGTTGGAAGAAAGCGCAATTGTAGATGTATAACTGCCTGGTTTGCACAGATTAAATAGAATGTTAGTAAAGTAAGAATCTGGTGCATATAACCCGAGTTAGAGATACAAGCGGCATGTATATCGACTATGGCTGATGTGCTTACTGTATAAGGACACAAATAGCGGTAAAGAACAGAAAATTTTATTGCACAAAGTACACGAGTACAGTAATTAAGTAAGGAAAACTTTAAAAGGTACTGCATTCAATGTATTCACACCATTCAAATAAATACACCACGTGTTGTGCATTAAAATTAGCACGGACAACTGTATTGGGGTTAACATATGCTGTAGTGGTGACTCATCAATTATGTTGCACTCACTACAGATATATGACTGCTGTTGTATGGGCTAATGGGTCTTTCCATTTTAGCTATGCACCGCCCATCACTAGCTAAGCTCCAGCCACACCCCGCCGTGTTGGGATTGATCGATCCCCGAATGCCCTGACTATCAATTTTGCTGAAAACTATACAGTTAAGTTATTGAATATTGTGTAACTAATTTGACTGGGTGCTGTGCTGCCGTAGGTCAAATTAGTTTCAAAATATTCAAGAGCATGTATATTAAATACTAGAGACATATAATGCGCACAACGTGTCGGACTATTAAGAGTTAAAAATGGGCCTAATAGATGATTTGTGAAGTAATGAGTATGGCATCATCCTACATGCCGCTTAGCTGATTATGGCGTCATATGACGTCAGATCATCGACGGGTACTCTGGAAGAGTGACTCAGGTAATCTCTTTATAATAATACAAATATTAAATGTGTCCATCCGGCCTATGTTATCAATCTTTCTTTATGAAGCAACATTAACTTCGTAAAAGGGAATCCTGTGTGTGTACTGTTGGCTGAGAAATACCCATTGAGTGCTAAAAGCCAGAAGGTTAAATTTGGAAGCGATCAGATTTATTGGGTGAAAAATCAATTGTCCAATTCCGCTGCCAAATAAATCAGAAGTTATCCGTTTGGATTCAATTCAGTGTTAACTGATAGTCTGATGTAGAAATGTAAATTAACACACATTCTCACACGCATATACCAGCACACTGACACAGGCACTCTCGCACGCACGCATACACATACGCATGTACCCACACGCACACACACGAACACACACACACACGCGCGCGCACGCGCACACACAGGTGTGCATACGTTCAACAGTAAGCCTACTTGAACACACCCGTACAGCCAATTGCTTATTTTTGGGGGTTTTACCAGATGTGGATGTACTTTTATCTAATAGGACGCTGACCATTAATCGATTGAATTGTTCGGTAAAATAGCATTATCAAAAGGTCAAAACCTTTTTAAATAACCATTATATCTGTCCAGGGCATTGATAATAACGACTGTGTAAAATGGTCGTTGAAAACATACCAGATGTTTATTAAAATTGAGTTCTTTTGCCTTCCATTGAGACCCACCAGACTTGATAATGCGATGGCACACATCGTTGACATGCAAGAGAAACACCTCCTCAAAAGCCATGCGTTACACTAATTTAATATCCCATCTATTGAAAATTCCAGACTAGCCGTCTTTCATGGCTGAAATAAATGTTACATCACGGCTTCTGTCATCTTCAGTTTATTGGGAAAATCTTTGTCTGAAGTGGAGCTTATCCGTGCAAAGATTGTGATGAAGTAACTCATATCCAAATTTTGTGCTAATGAAGTTTTCAAAAGAGAGGAACACAGCCTCGTAACTAGCCCTTCAAGTATTGATTGCATGATCGATTTTGGAGCTATTTATCGACTACGAGCTATTCAGGATACATGGCATTGGCTTGCAAATAATAATACACGTATATATTAATATAACCAAGTGTACTAACCAAATTCGAGCTTTATAACAAGCAAATATGATCAATCATATGAACTACCTACACATGCCATGTAATAATTATATATAATGGGTGATTCCAGTTTATCCATCAATTATATGACGTCGTAATCAACTACGTGACGTGCATGATGGTGCCATAATCAATTACGTCATGAATGGCGTAGCTAAATTCGAGACAAACGCTTAATTGATGACGAACGGCCTCTATCAATTAACTATTTGTGGTATCAGAATCCACAGTCATAATTTATAGAATTCAATTTCGGTCGATGGAATGACAGTACCTAAAAAGGGGTAAACTTTCTTAAGGCCGGTTTTTACGAGTACATTGATCTGTCAGACAAAATCTAATGAATTAATGACAAAAATCTGTTGAAAAACATATTTTGAAAATCTTTTCAAGTTTTGATGAAAACATGACGATTAATCATTATCTGGTGTCAAGCATGGTGATGGTAACACCTCTTCTTCCCCCGTTTATCTTTCATATGGTGGGCTTAATGAATCCGAGAGAAAAAAACTTCTGCCAATACTCAGTTATATATCATTCATTGAAATCTCCCAAACTGTGTATGAAGTAGATGATATATTTAAAGAATACATTCAAATTTGCCACAGCTTCAGAAATATCTGAAGAAAGTGAACTTGCACAGTCCTTCAAGACTTTTGAAATCAGACTTAAAATGTGTCATGATTATTTTTTGTGGAATTCGACAGATTTGGTCCGATATAACTGGCCATCTAATCTGGACTTTAATGTTTCATCATTGTTGACTCCAATGGCTAGCTGGTATATCAAACAGGTGTAAATACATGTCGTGGTAATGTTGACAAACAGGAATATTATTATTGTGTCAGACATTCATTGAAAATATACACATGCGCATGAACAGTGCCATTTTGAAGCTCATAGATTGCCTTGACATGGAATGTGCTCTTATATTTGATTTAAATAGGTTTTACCGATCTTTCAGGCATTTACGATCTCTCATTGCCATTCTAGTCTTCCAATCGAAAAGCAAATCAGCCCGTGAATAATTTGAAACATATTAATATGGGCTATGCAACGATGTCTCTCAATCAAACTATAGCCTATAGTCAAGGCGCTTATAGAGAGATCAATGTCTAGCCAAGCTCCGCCCATTTTAAGTGAGCAACACCCAAGTTTTATGCGTGTTGGAATAATTTGAAAATTTAAAACTTTATGTTAAATTATTATGACGTCAGATACTTGATTGGCAGATCGATACCTCCATTCAGACACTGTTATGAATCAGATGTCGGTGACATGCCTTGTGCTTCGTTTAGTATTTTAAGCCATACCGTAGTAAGGAAAATATTAATTCACAACACTTCTAAATTTACAACGCATTTATTCGATTATAGTAAGGACAGTTTTCGCATTCTTGACAGTGATTGAATATTGTGTTCAGAAATCAATGGTCAAAGGTCACGGGAATTCAAGCTCTTTTTATTGGCAGATTCGTACAGCGCGCAAATCTTATTTGGGAGCCAATTGTTGGTGTGTTGCGTGTGCTGTATAAGTTGATAGCAATTTGAGCGAAAGGCGTTTCCTACTGAATGTGTCAACAACAGTTTACCGCCAAAACAGGTCTCTTAAATAATTCAATGTATTTTCAGTTTGATTGGCATGGATTTCATAAGCTCATATTTCCTCCTCGACAAGTAATGGCTAGGCAATTTTCTGACAGTATTTGATGGCGCAAGGGTGATGTCAAGTAGGGAAAACTGTATTTAAAATGGCGTGCTTAACTGAAAGGCGCATCCCCGACGGACGTAGAAAGGCAAAACTATTTATGTGTTTTGAGACAAATATATGGCTCATCACAGCTGCCAACTTCAGTTTATTGGAAATCACTGTCTGAAGTTCGGCTTAATCACGCACATGGTGAGATGAAATCAATCATTTACAAGGCTCCCTCTGATATGAAAATGTTCGCGCCGTAAGAGTCAGCTTTATTGATTTATTTCATCGCTATAATGTAGTATACGTATCTATAATAAATGTCACTATGCAAATGAAATTAGTGTTGGATTCGATAACTGATAATAAATGGATAAATGTATCCATAAATAATAAAGGAGAGATGGCCGAATGAACGAATTCATCATGTATAAATTATAAAGCAGAAGAGTTCATTTTCTCGCCAGGACATAAGCCAACTATGCAGAGAAGGTGTCGAATACTTTGAGACTAATGTGACTGGAACCATCATAGTCTTTCGTATGTATGCAATGCATATAGTGAAGTAGTATGCCATTGCAATTTCAAATATAAACGAAACTGTCTTTATTGTAAAAAATTTCGGAGCAGCATAATCTATTTCTCATCAACAGATAATGATAACACCGTTGTGTACATCTGGGAAATCAAAGAATTACAGTAATCTAGGTACATATTAGCCACCATCTTGCCTATAGCGCACCCTTTGTCCCTAGAAAACGGGCAGTTCTGTGCTAATAGAATCCGATTCGTGATCAGCAGATTATTAATTACAAACTAGCGAATTGTGTATATGATTTCTGAGTATAAAACAGTGTAAAACAGGTGCTATCTTTAAATAGCATCTAATGGGACTAAATAGTAATGCGAATTTGTCCCATCTTACCCGTATGCTACATAGTGCGTCCTTCACTCTTGCAACTGCACTATCGCATGTACAGATCAACTCAACTCGGTGCATATTTTGATATAAGTTTGAATGGAATAGTATGCAGCCTTAAGCCGTATCATCTTGGAATCAAATATACTTACGTGTTTCAGGATAATATGATATACATTGTAATTCTTCTGTGCTATGTTTGAAAACAATACTAATCCAATTTTGGTATTATACGGATAGATTATGGTTTATAGATTCTGTATTTGTCACTTCACAGCGCATGTCTTTATATATACATCGTTGATGTTGAAATGTAGTCACTCCATTTTGTCGAGCGAGCGTATGGGCTGTCATTGATGTGCCAGTGCAATCCATTCCTTAGTATGTATGATTACTGTATTCTGCGGCTGTAGTAGTAGAAACATCCTACAGATGCAATCAGTCCGTCTTCGCTTTTGCCCACTGTGTCTTGTCCTCAGCCGAAATCCTTAGCTTCCTCTGGTCCATTCTTGTCTTGAGTGTACCGAGTCCTGCTTTCTTGAGGTCACATAGTAGTATGCTTAGCAGATTTATGCAATGCCGTCCTCTCGTGGCTTTGTATTTGCTGGCTCCGAGTAGGGCGAATTCCATGGCTCTCTGTTCTGGTGAGCCTTCTGGCATCCTTAGCACATGGCCAAACAAGGACCATCTTTTCTGGGCGACTTTTACAGAAAGCGGCGACGTATTACACATCTTGTATAGTGCAGCGTTGGAAATTATGCTGTCTGGCCATCGGTGTCCAGTGATGGTGCGTAGGTGTCTGCGGTGGCAGGCATATCGAGTTTGTCTAGAACTGCCTTTGGAGCTGCCCAGCTGCTACAGCTATGCAGCATCAAGGAAACGCATGTTGCATTGTATAAACGTAGCCTCTTTATCGAGGGCACCTTTGATCTACGAATCCATAGCTGGAAAGCTATGTTCCCCATGACGCAGCGTGCAGAAATGTCAGCAGTACTGCAAAGCAGTGAGCCCAGGATTTTACTTTTCTTCCACGGTTCGCCGCCACAAAGTGGGTCGTCGTTTTTTATAGTTTCATGCTTTGTCGATAGGTATATGTGGGTCAACTCCGTTTTGGATTCATTCATAAAGAGATTCTCAATTTTTTGGGAGAAATTCGTCTAGGGGTTTCTTTTCCTCGTCTATGAAGTCCACATCGTCGATATATTCCATCTCTAGCGGAATGCCCAGTATTGACACTGGGGCGTTTGGTCTTGTGGAACATTCCCGCACAGATTTCAATGCGGCAGCAAGGTAGCAGGTGAAAAGCACCGGAGATAGGCCATCTCCCTGTGGGGAGCCGATTGATGTCTCAAACTCTACAAACCTTACTAACTTGACTCGTACTCTCAGCTTGGTGTCTACAAGCAGTAGTCTCACTAGTCGTAGTTCATCTTCATTTCAACTGGCCTGGCATAGTACATCTATGATCTTTGAGCGTGTAATTGTGTCGAAGGCTTGTGGCATGTCAATGCGCATTTTGTTGAAGTCCCAGTGTTTGGTTATGACTACCGACACAAGCATGCGTTGAGCCCATACAATGTCTGCACAGCTGCGTCCACGTTTGAAGCCACTTCGACATGATCCGGTGAAGTAATCGAGCTTGCCTCGGATGTGGCATAGAGTAACATCGGATAGGATTTTCTGTACGCTGTTGAGGAGCACAATGGGCGGCGCATTGGCTCGTGGCCCAGGTGGCTTCTTGGGCTTGAGTAGTGCGATAAGGGTGTCTTGGCCTACAGCGTCGATGGGAAGGTGGTGCATAAAAGCTGAATTGATTAGGTGCGTGATCTTTAGTATGTAGTAATTATAATGGAGTATATTTTGCAATAATCTTATCTGGAAGCTGTTGCAATATCCTCCAGGCAAGCTATACTTTGAATCTAATTTGTCTGACAGCTGTTGCTGATAAGGCAGCAGCAGCTTCCAGTTAAATTAATTTCAAAATATTCAACAGATTGTATGGTTACTTTTACAGCACCATGCTAACATATAAATGAGTCCTATACAGAGGAGGACAGTCCATATTTTTCTGTTTGGCTGAAAAGTAAAGCATGACGGCGTTCCGCGACTGGAGAAATGTATCAATATTTAGCTATTAAAGTGTAAATATCTTTCTGTGACGGCATGCTAAAAAGCTAAAAATAACACGCATAGTTCATGTGAAGCGCAGTGTAACCCACGAATTGATAACATAAGATGATGTTAATTTTCCTGTAACATCACCACACTCCTCTAACCTGTCGTGAGGAAAAATGTTAAATCAGACCTTTTTAGTTCTATCTGTACCATGAATTTACTTGATTATGGTAGAAAGATTTAGCACTCTCAACAGCCATTGAATAGTGTGTTCAGAAACTGAGCAGTTAGGAGTCCAGCGAAATTAACTTCCTGTGTATTGGCACAAATATTGTACAGTACGCAAATCTGATTTGGGAACATTAACAGGAATGAGTTGTGTATAGCATCTTCAAGGAACATTTCCAGTTTTAGCTATGCCCCGCCCATCCCTAGTTAGCTCCACTCACGTTCCGCCGGTGTTGAAATCGATCCCCGAACGCCCTGACTATCGATTTCCAGAAAACTATACAGGCAAGCCGTTTAATATATTGAGACTAATTTGCCTGAGTGATGTTGCTTCCAATTAATTAGTAAATCCATACAATTCGTACAACGCTTAGTCTGTTTTCATTTATGCGTTCGTGACGCACTTATCTAGGCCATTCGTGACGGCATTGTTTATGACGCCATCATACACGTCACTTAGTTGATTATGACGGCATCTGATTCATGGATATAGTGTGAGTGGGACGCATTTCTTACTAATGGAACAATACCATAAATCCTGATAGTCCTTGCAAAATAATCATTTAGACCTAACAGACCAGAAACAAAAGCTTCCCTTCAACGTACGAAATATTCCGTCACATATCCCGAAACTAAATTGACTTGGAACTGCTGTTTCCATAGCAACAACAGCTCCCAGTCATATGAATTTCAAAGTATTCTTGAAATTAATTCACTGGCATTTCAAAAGTTAAAGCGTTGATAAAAATCGCATTTTCTATTAGAATGGCAGGTATGGACACATCTATACGATGTTTTCACCTCAATGTGTATTCAGACAAGGCCCATCCCTGGGCAGACAGCTGATATGTTTAACCCTTTAACACTCATATCAGCCAAAAACGGCTTCTGCAAAGGTCTTGGGAAATGTCAATTTCCAGACCAAGAGAAGACCATTTTTGAAAACTTACCACTAGAATGACTGGGTCGATAACGAAGCCAGTCATTCTAGTGGTACATTTTTTTAATAGTCTTCTCTTGGTCTGCAAATGGACATTTTCTATGAGAAAATTTAGATTTTCTTGAACAAATTCAAGGGCTAAAGTGTTAAAATACTTACATTAGTTATATACCAACTAGATGCAACACCCAATCACATACCATGGCCATGGTATAAAGCCGCAATTGCATCCAGCGCATGGGCTTGCCGCCATTCTTTAGCGTCACCGCCACTATTGCTTTAATTTCGCACAGATTTTCTTACTGATTATGTATTTTCCTCAAGGGAAATGGATTAACATCACATACGTTACTAGTTTAATTCAATCAATTCCTTTGATTTCCACAAGCTGTGTAAAGAACACAGTAGAACCAATCGGCACTTAAACTAGGATTCCATAAGTGCCCCATATGTAATCCTATTCAGCTTAAACGTCGTATGACTCCATATGGGCCGGATCCGAGAATGATTTCGTCGTCAATCACGTGTGAAAATTCATGAAAGGATGGCAACGAAAGGACAGTCTCTATCATTCTCCCTATCTCATGTTAAAAGCACCACACATACAACTGTTTTTGTTACGTTGTCATCCGCCGTAGACAGTTTACTTGTTTCATTTTACAAAAGGAAAACACAATTTCTAATAATAATGTACCTAAAACCTTCATCGGGGTACTACACGCCCAGGAAAATCAGAATGGCTGCGTCCGGAAACCGGGGTCTGTAGCTTTCATTAAAAGCACACCTCAGGGAAGATGACACGTCTCCATCCTGCGAATGATAAAATACTTTTAGCAGAGAATATGTATCCTAGCTTTAACAGATCAAGACATTAGCTATTTATTTATATAAAAAAGATAGGATTATGTCACAAACAGCACCGACGTATCACAGCATTTATAAACCGGCTTTCAAAGAATTCGCCATATAACAAACATGATACGCCATGACTTTAACATCGTCATAGGTATGCTACCACAAGAAGGCCCGATATAACAAGTATCATAACGGAAAAAGTTCAAAGGCCATCTTACTTTCGCAATGATACGACATCCTTTGCTTTTAACGTTTCACAAAGTATATGTAAACTGCCCGCATGACTAAATGAATAAAAAGTCTTTAGAACTTTTTAAAAATTAGGATTCTATGAACGAAACGGTCTGTATGAGGACGGGCGTTAGAATTGGCTTTACAAACAAGTTTCCCGCCATAACTACAGGGGAGGGGGGGGGGCAATTCTCTTGGTCCAAAGATAACTGATGCCACTCTACTCACTATTCGATAAGAAACGAAATATAGAAACATTAACACTTAACTATACTACCGAAGCAAGCGCTAAGAAGTATATTTCCGGATGTTGGGTGGGGGTAGGGTTGGGGTGGGGGTCGGGTGGGATGCGGTGGGGGTGGGGTGGGGTGCGGGGATAGATACATAAATTAAGCCAACAATGCAAGCATATGCCCAGTTTGATTACTATATCAAAAAAACTCTTGAAACGATAGTCTGGAATAAGCTTTCGTGCCTACCTGCATGACTGACTGCCTGCCTATATGCCTGCCTGCCTGCCGGATGCATGCCTGCCTGCCTCTCTGTCTGCATGCCTGCCTGCCTGCCTGCCTGCCGACCGACCGACCGACCGACCGGCTGACCGGCCGACCGACCGACTGACCGACTGACCGACCGACCGACCGACCGACCGACCGACCGACCGACCGACCGACCGACCGACCGACCGACTGATAGGCGGATGGGCGGGCAGACGGGCGGGCAGACGGACGGACGGACAGACGGACGGAAGACGGTTTGGCGGGCAGACTCGCTGAATGACTGGTTGGCTGGCTGGCTGGCTGGCTGGCTGGCTGGCTGTTTGGCTGACTGACTGACTGACTGACTGACTGCCTGACTGACTGACTGACTGACTGACTGACTGACTGATTGACTGACTGACTGACTGACTGACTGACTGACTGACTGACTGACTGACTGAATGAATGAATGAATGAATGAATGAATAAATGACTGAATGAATTACCGTCTACGCTAACTAGCTAACTAACTAACAGACTGACTGACTGACTGACTGACTGACTGACTGACTGACTGACTGACTGACTGACTGACTGACTGACTGATTGACTGGCCAGCTGACTGGCTGACTGACCGACTGACTGACTGACTGACTGCCTGCCTGACTGACTGACTCGCTGACAAACCGACCAACCGACCGACCAACCAACTAACCAACCAACATACCGGACGACCGACCAATCCACCGGCCGATCGACTGACAGATCCACCTGCAAGCCAACTGAACCACTAATCAACCGATCACACAAACAAACATACACGCAACCAAACAACCGACAAATCTAACAACCAACCAACCACACAACCACACACCCATCCACGAACCAAGCCAGGCATCCACACACCCCAATCCCACGCACGCACACATCCGCCCACGCGTCCACCAGACCAACCAACGACATAACTAACTAATCATTAGCCAACCACCTAATTACTAACTAACTAGCTAACTAAAGGACAAAATCGTTTAGTGAGCTGCTAGTTGCAGATAAAGTATAGATGCTGCCATATCCTAGGCGTGGTAAAAAGTTAATCTATTATATTGACCTTAAGGTTTAATCATGACGCAATTGTGCTACTGTATTGCCCATTGCAATTTGGCAAGCCAATAGCTAGAGTTAATAATGAGACTTTGCAATTCAACATCGTAGTGGGTCGTTGGGTAAATTCGGTGTTCGTTCAATTTTGCCTGTACAACTTTTCATAAAATCTAATAATCTATTGCAAATGCGTTTATTTCCAAAAAGGTCAAAGGTTGAACATGATGACAAGTATCACAGGATTTGACGACAAGGTGCTTGCAATATTCTGAAAAAATAGCATAAGTTATGAACTTTTGAGTTACCAATATTGATTTAAGCATGGAGGGAGCTGATATGCCAATCAAGTGTTGACCGTCATGATCACAATCTGACCAAATTTATAAATTCTCTACAGCCTCCGTTGACATAAGAGCATCATGACTTAGTTGAGTGAATTCAGTAACATTAACACACTTTACATATTAGTTTTGTTTTGGTTTGTAAGATTGATGTTAGTGGCTGCTCAAAGTACGAACATCCCGTTAACAATTATTGAATGCCTGATATATAATATAAATTATATATTGTAAAACATTTTTATTCCATTGCCAATTTACAGTCTGGCCTAGGATTCACTATGTTTCCAACACATGGATGGTCGTCTGTCCTTCCGTCCAGCCATCCGGCCACCCGTCCAGATGTACGGATCCATGGACTGACTGATGGATGAACGGGTGAACAGGCGAAATGATGGACCGACAGACGGCAGCATGGACGGACGAACAGACAGATGGACGGGCACACATGTGGCTATGTATTTAGTACGGACATCCAGTGCATATTGGACACAAGATTTTGGCGACTTCAAAAAGTGTACTCACAATCGGCTACTTATTGGTTATGCAATATCGAGCAGTATTTGGGTATGACTAGCCAATCTCCAGCATTTCCTGTGTATGACTAGCCAATATCCAGTAGTTGACTAGCATTTCCCCATGATTTTGCTTATCTAGCCAGGACGTGACCGCATCCTAATATGGAACCACGGCTTAAGACCATCTTTGTCTGATTAGACTGTACTAACATGCGCAGGAGTATACATATTTCCCAAGAACGTTAGATTTTAAACACTTAGAAAATAATGTTGGCGTGGATATGAGTGTATCTGCTACAAACCAAACTCCAGAAAACAGTGCTATAAGATTGATAGCACTTCTAAATCGGTAGGTAACAGCGAATACCTTTTTAACGCAGGATATAGTTATTGCTCGCACATACACAACAAAATACCATGCACTATCACCCATCACCACTTGTGATGCACATACATGTCATCTACAAATACTACACTACACTAGAGGTGGCTAGTTAAAATACACGTGTGGCACCTGCCAATTCAAGTGTGTCATCAGACAATGAAACCCTGCCTATGAAAACAGTTAGTACATGCACCGCACTAAGGGAATTCACTGGTAGTGACGTAGAACATATTGTAGAGCGCATTGCACAGTTCAATAGGATGTCAAGGCAAAAAACAAAAGGTTAACTTAGAAAGCGCATATGGATCGGAATATGGCAATGCCAATCACTATGCTTTCCGCATTCTATGGTCAAGTAGCTTACTCGCTTGGACAATTTGCAAAACGACATGAGGCATCGCATGAACACTAGTGAGCTCATTCGTGTAGGCTTCGCCCATAGAACACGGGGCAAAGAGGTGGGAGAAGCTCGGGCAAAGGTTTCATATTCTCGTTCATGTTTTCTGTGCCATATGACACCCTGATTAACAAATACCAACGGCGTCAGCCAATGCCTTAGGGACCGGAGAATCTGTATGCCCAATATCGGGCAACGCAAATATTACTTACAGTCGTGTCAGATCTGCTGTCGCTGACGAAGATAGTCTCGTGTTTTTTTATACAGACAAGTCTAGGTTCAAACAGAACAGATGCAAAACTTCGGGGAATTGATCGTGCAACAATACACGCAAAAGAAAGCCCTGAATGAATAGTTGCTCGAATCTGGGAGAGTGCAAGCAGAGGGTTCCCAGGGTGTGTTCTATGGAATAAGGCTCAGGGCGTGCCCATTTGTTTCTGGCCAAAGTCAACTTCAGTCGCACCATCTCGGTAGAACTGGCACCCAGTTAGTATGATTCAAGAAAAGGGACAACCTACCTCCTCGCCGCTTTCGGCTATGATATATGTAGGGCCATGTAGCTATGATTACTGTATTATGCGGCTGTGGTAGTAGAAAAATCATACAACTGCAATCAATCCTTTTTCGCTTTTAATTGGCTCCCCGTATGGAGAATTACAAGGCTCTCTGTGCTGGTGTGTCTTCTGCCATCCTTAGCACATGGCCACACATGGGCCATCTTTGCTGGGGGAATTTTACATACAGCGGCGTTGCAACATATATATCTAGTAACTTTACACATGCATGCAGGTGAACATTCACTGATCAAAAGCTATTCTTGACAGATCTTGGTCATTGAAAGGTTAATTTATAGTATCATTTCGAGCGCTCTGGGGTGCTATCGACTTAAAATGATTAACATACTAGTGACTGGATATGGGCATGGACATTGACCTGCCAAATATACTAAGCTAAAAGAATAAAAATAATTATAAAGATGCTGCACTGGTATAAGTGAATCATCTTCCAAAATTAGTTCCCTTCACTAAGGTATTTGGAACAATCAACTCGTCACAATGACATCTGGAGAAGTGGACATTTCCAGTTTAGCTATGGCCCGCCAATCTCTAGCTATGTTTCACCCACACCTCGCGTTTAAGATGTTCAAGTCACTTATGCTGTAATAGATTATGTCGTCGTCCTGCATTTCACGTAGTTGATTATGACGTCACATGATGGATGGATAAACGGGAAAGGTCCATTGACAACTGCAATTAATGCAGCCTTATATCTTTATAAACCGATACAATACACCGCGACACAAATCTCCACTGCATATATCTTTTCCTGTGTATGCCTCTGGTACAACCATGGATAGATCCAATCTGTCACGCAAGTGTCTGACGTCATATTCAAAATAATCACTTTTAGTAGCTGGTGTCCCAGTTAGATGACGTAGGTAAGTCGCGAGGGCCGACAGTAACATGCAGAATTAATTGTTGTTACTGAGTTCACAATTAATCAGCATTCTTTTAAATAATTAGAAAGTTATTTGATTTGACACTGTTGCTGCCATACACAGGGAACATCGGCAAGTCAAATGATTTGCAAAATATTAAACCGATTACCTTTTAGTTACCTTGAAATGGATGAATCCACTTTTAGATATGCCCCATCCATTTCTAGCTAAGCTCCGCCCATGCTTTGCTCATGTTGGGGTCAATTGAACGATAAGCTCTCTGAATCCAAAACTCCACAAAACTATACAAGGACGCTGTTGAATATTTTAAAACTAATTTGACTGGGCGATGTTGCTGCCTATTTCAAGATATTATGTCATTCATTATGTAGTTGCTTACATCAGCTTACATGTGGCGCAATTGGTTATGACGTGCGTAGCAAGTTGACTGAGCGTAGCTAGAATTGGCGAAACGCTAAAAACGGATAAATACAGGTGTAGCGAGATAGATTATAGATACAATCTTTTCAACTAGTTCTATATGAGAGTGCCAAGGTTCATGAATATGATACGTGCTATGCGTCATATATAAGCTAAAGACATTTGAGCAGACACCATAATTAGGCAGCAGCTGGAGATAGCTATGTGGCATAGCTAGCTCCAGCTGTTGCCTAATTATGGCGTCTGCTCAAATGTCTTCAGCTTATATATGACGCATAGCATGTATCATATTCATGAAACTTGGCACTCTCATATAGAACTCGTCTAGCTAAGCTCTAACATGTTTTAAAGGCTATTGGTACCAAACTGAAATTTGAAACCTGAATTTCCTGAATCTCCATTTCTATGTGAATACAGATAAGCTATTGACTATTTTGGAAATAATTTTACTAGTGTGTTGTTGCCTTCTATGCTGGCAAGTGGCAACACCAGCTTCCATTCAAATTAGTTCCAAGATATTTAACACAAACGGTGTTTTAATTATAAAGTAATCAAAGACATACAATTCTTACACTTACGTAGCGGAATACTCCGACCTTCGTGATTAATTTATGGCATTTTGATTGTGACGTCAGTTAACAAATGACATATATTGATTATGACATAATATACTTGAGCGAAATATTATTATGTTACATATTATGGTGCAATTATACGGCGGTTTCTCCTACAAACACAGAAGCATACATTATGCGAATTTTAAAGTACTCAGTTCAATTATAAAAGGATAACATGTCTCTCAAGGGCATAGTCACAACGTGGATCCCACGTCATTCTTGGAAAATTATCCCCGGACGCCATCTTAACGAATCACGATTTTAACAGGCTTTTTCGGTGGTGGTCCCTTTTTGGATAAGCCCACCTTGTCCCCGGGCTTCGAAACTTGTCTCACCCTTCACGAAAAGGAATTCATGATTACTTGCCCTAGGAATGATAGGATACGCTGACTTGAAAGCCCGATGGTAGTGTAAAATAGATTGCAGACGTGCTAATGATGTGGAAGGAAATGGTATCGGCTAGCAATTCTACAAATTCTTCACATTTTCCTACACGGCGATCAGAAAGAAATCAAGCTGACAGAATAAATGACGACAGCTGAAATTGTGATAGGTTTGGAAAGCAAATAAATGGCTGTTTGTTCCAATCTAACAAAACGTCATTGTCGTTGTTCATTTCTTTCCTCTGCCACAAACGGATATGTTGAATGTAATTCCGTAACGTCAAAAACGGAATGTGAATTGTGCGTACATGAAAGTACATGTAGTTAACCAATGTGATTAGGATTGACAATACACACTTGACCGTCAAGATCTTAATAGGATAAGAGACATTCGAGTTCTGTCTAAAGACGGAAAGTTCAACGCTGGCTTGAATCTGCACTCGTACCTAAGCCTACTCCAGCGCCAATGTGGGCCATAATACATTATAAATTATCTGTGTCCTCGCACCAGTGTCCCCCATCCGTGTTGGAATCGGCTTTATATATTTGACACCTTGAATTACTGTAATGCCATTTTCAAAGCAGCTATGCCTGAAAAGTTAACGAATGTTTTTTAAGCTAATGGGTCATTGAAACCTGTGGACTTAAACAATGCTCAGTCGAATTAGTTTCAAAATATGCGCCAGAAAGGGCGCTAAATAATAAAGGCCACCGATTTTTGCACACGAATGAGCTATTCAGAGGGCATGGCACTCGAGTGGCGAGGAGTTCTCCAGACTCCATAACTGTAATAATAGCGATTCAGGAAAATATTTTCAAAACATTTGCCAGAATGGTTGTATTTAATAGTGAGAAACATTTCTTATCAACAGATTGATGTATTGATCGTTCATACCGCTTCAGACTCGGGCGTATAATTTCGGGGCTCTCAGCTATCCTCTGCAACCAGATACGAAGTAGCTGGAGCTATTAGTAAGGGTTTCTCAGAGAAAGAGCGAGAGGGGGGAGAGGGGGAGAGGGAGAAAGAGAGAGAGAGAGAGAGCGAGAGAGAGAGAGAGAGAGAGAGAGAGAGAGAGAGAGATGAGGGAGGGAGGGAGGGAGGAAGGTCAGGGGAGGGGTGTGGGCGGGAGGGGGATGGGAGGGACGGAGGGAGGGAGGGAGGGAAGGAGGAGGGATGGAGGTAGGGAGAGTGAAAGAGAGAGAGAGAGAGAGAGAGAGAGAGAGAGAGAGAGAGAGAGAGAGAGAGAGAGAGAGAAGGAGAGAGAGAGAGCAAATATTTATAATGGACCTTTCAATGTACAACGTCACTGTGTGCTTGACTTTTTCAGGAGTCTTGAGAAATACGCATTCGCCTGGTGGATAGAAGGTTATTTTGAAATAATTACAAGCAGAATGGCTCGCTAGGTAACCTCAAGAACTGATCCGCTTGTAATGTTTGCCAAGGAACCTGGTTTTCACCATTAAAAGATGCATATCAAAGTGGGGTTTCAAGAAAGATATAGACTGAAGATTTGCTCATCAAGCGAGATAATTCCAACCAGTCAAGGTTCCCACAGAAAAATATCCATTCACTGCCCGAGAGGAGTCTATTTTTGACAATTTGCCTCACGAATGACTGACATGTTATTGAGTCAGACCTGCGAGGGGTAAATTTTCAAAAATAGCTTTCTCCCATTTGGAAATGGCGGGATGTTTCTCGAACACCTGTAGAATCAGTTTGGAGTGATGTATCCATTACAGTGTTAGGATAAATCCACATCTCTAGCGCTGTCCATGTGTTCATTACGGGTAACCCTTGCAGTTATTAGCATCCTTTTTTAAAGAAGATAAACAAAGAGGAAATAACATTATTTAACCCATAGCCTCTTAAATCTTATCTTTGGAATGATGCTGACGATGCTGATGCTGGTGATAATAATGCAAAATGATGTAATGATGCTACGAATGATAATGATAATAATGTTGATGATGACTCTGATAATGATTATGATCGCGATGCTACGTGGGCTAGGTGGGAATGGTACATTATCTCATTTCGAGTCAACCTTATGGCGTGCTCTGAAATCCATAAGGTTTAGTGAAATGTTTGTCATAAATCACCCGCATTGTGTAGGTGAATGCTAAACGATTTTCAGTATATGTGCGTGATCTTTTGACCTAATGGTAGTAATGCTGGTCGATGATACGACACGATCGTTTCTAGATTAGGGTTATTGACTGTAGCGAGTAAAGTGTCGAAATCTATTCTCTTGTTTCTAAAGTTTAGCGTTAACCATGCATACGCTCTTGATAACATCGTCTGTCTGTGTGTCTGCTTGTATGCGTAACTTTTAGGGCCCGTGCTAACGAACTCTGTTATTTCTCTACCTGATGCCATTTCGTACCGACGTTTGATAAATGCACGACGTACCGACCGCTACAAGACTCGAACAAGTGTACCCTAGCATAACTCATCACGAACGATGAGATAACCACAATGTTACAACTATTGGTGAGAATGAAATCATCGGTAATAGGATGCCATTGTTGCATACTCTGATATCATTAACCTTCAGTTTTCTATCAGTTAGCAGTTCCAAAAACATCGTGTGCGCATATACGTATTCATTCTAAGGATAGGGATTCAGAGCGAAATCTCCCCATACTGAATTTAGAACTTGCTTCACTAGGGTGGTGTGATGATCCCCTTATTCTTACGAATAGCTCTATCGTTCAATTTAACCCCCTCTCGCTTGAAATACTCAAAAATATATTCACGTTTCTCTATGCCAGAGATGGCATCTTCGGGAAACCACAAGGCTATTTGCTTAATTTTCAAGAAGCTATCGATGTACACCTGAAAAAGGCATTCATACATTGCCCGTAGTACTAGACCTCGATAAACTCAAAGATCCAATATCCCACTCGTCCAACCTCCATCAGCTCTATAGAGGTCCACGCGCCTAGAGGCACGGGTTCCCGATTGGTATGCGTACATTCATCGCTCTGTAGCTCGTGCTCGCAATTACTACATAACGGAAAGAACAAACGGCCATTACACCTGTACGGTAGTACTGGGAAATTCTTTCGGAGGTAGACAGATGCAGTCTGAAGTAAGAGTCGAGCGCATCTACGGGTTTAAAATCTTTAACGGTGGCATGCGGAATGTCTAGAGGATACCACACGTCTTACATACGTAAGGGTATAGTGGCGTGATGTCCACTTACGCTATATACTTGTCTGCAGTGACTTTATGATGTGAGCACGGAGGAGGATCTGACTTACATAAGCGACAACGTTGTACGCAAGAGTGACAATCACGATGATCGTAACCCACCTCACAATTTTCGCAGAAATCAACACGCCCTAGCAGACCCTTAACACTACGATTATACGCATGTGCGCCCACGTTGATGCGGATTATTTGGACGCCTACCGTTAGACAATTGCTTAGATATTCATTTGACTTTTTTATGTTTGCAAGATATAACTCAATCCTATAAAGATAGAACACGCCGTAAACAAATTATCTTCATTATAAAGCGTTCTACTCATTTGCAATTCTTCTTTCTAGATATGGGGTTCTGGATTTCAATAACATTCGACAAGTTACCATAAAATGAGTTCTGTCCTGTTATGCTAAACAGAAAATCTGACATATATCTAATGCTGCGTACTGGTTGTAGCGACCGCGATTGGCTTGCAGGGTTTATTTATCAACCACCAGTCTTACTTTAATTGTCACGCTTCTTACATCTCTGGTTGAATTATCAACAGAACTCCAAACGTGGTGGACAAGAATAACTACGCATTTTTGGACCTTGAGATAATTGAGGGTAGATTTATGAGTTGGCGTCCATTTTCCATACCAAGAGTGTATGATCTTGTTAACCAGCGTACCCACTGTGGCCTTCTATGGAGCTTTCTCCGGCATGCTGCGAATAAGCTGGTTGATACTTGGAGCTTACACTTGGACAGTAAGTGCTGACATTTGCTGAGCAAGCTGCTTTTGCTTCTGATGCTCTTTACAGGTAATTGTCTGGCAGCTATTTGCTATTCTAACGACTCTCGATTTCTGAGTATGCTTCCTAAGAAGTTACGTTTCCGTCTATTTCAGCTTCTATACGTCTTATGCCAAGCAAACACAGTGTCGCTGTTGAGGATGTGCTGTTTGATAGGGATTGAAGTTGTCTTAGCATTATGCATTGTTGAAATTGTTCCATAAGATTATACTCAGTTTGGTTCATTTCCAGAGACTGCAGGCCGAAGAGTAATCTTGAGAGGCCGTACATTTTCAAGACATGCACAGCCATGGTTTTGCAATTGGTATTTTAATAATGGCTTCCATCGATTCGCTTTGCTACATCGTTCGGGCCATTTTATATATATGTATGTAATGAATGTAAAAGTGAGATACTGATATTACAGGATCAAGTCGGTAAAATAATGAGATAATTGTTTGAGATTTGTGGTCCCATTATTTTTCGAGGTTCCAGGGTTGTATGTACCCCCTTCAGGCCTTGCGTTAATCCGGCTCTGCTTTCTAATTTCAAAAGTAGATCTATTTCTTCTTTATTGACGTTTTTCCGGATGCATTTACTAATGGAGATGCGCTGGTAGCGTTCATCAGTACACACGACCTAATTGCCGCGGACTCACCCTTTAGACACCCAATGAGATATCTTGAGCAGAACACACCAAAGGCAGATGAGCAGAAACAGGCCCCAGGATCACAACACATTTATTTAAGAAAATTGATTATATAAGTTACAAAGGCAACGCAAAGCCACTATATTTACGCGCGGCGTACACGAGATATATCAGCTTAGCAATCAGGCAAGGAAGGTCATATGCTTAGCAGATAGTCCCGACGCCGTTTCAGTGCACCCGATGGGTTTACCCGTTAGAGCAGTACTGCTATGATGTTACCGCTAATTTATCCCCTATCAAAATATCATTTAAAACTTCGCCTGGGCTGCCATTTTTTGTTCATATTGTGACACAAACCCAAACTCTGGCCACAAGCCACCGGCCACCCGCCTTCAAATAAAGTGTTTATTTGCCCGCGATATAAGTACCATGCCAACTAAACTAAACGATGATCCAAATGGGCTCATCAGTAACCAAGCCCACCAGTATCAAAAGAGAAGCACCTATAGTCCGAGAGCCAGGTGGATTTTAATTGACATGGAAGCTACAAAAGCGTTGTCATGCCAGTGTGGTACAGCTAGCTAAGCTTACCCAAGAATGCAAATTCTTAAGTGCAGCCGTTGGTAGATGAGTTAGGTGTTCAACTCAACGTACCCCCGCATTAGTTTTGTTTTACATGGAGAGAACCAGGGGCGCCGGAAGCACGGGGGCAGCTGTGCCCTTTACCAATTTCTATTAAAAATTAATCTTTAGTTTAGAACTTCAAAAATGTGTTGTTGAATATTCAGAGCAGACTGAGCTGGGGTATTAACCCACAAAGTAATATGGGAGTGATTTTAGGCTGGAGATATCTTACCTGCGTGGTAACACTAAAACAAGGGATATCTCCGGCGACGCTCATGGGATACTAGAATTGAAGAGTCTCAAAATCAAAATTTTAATTGACATGTGAAGCGTATGAAAAGGGAGAATAGCATTTCTATACACATGACCATAGTGTGGGCTCGATGTCGATGGGACACTTGAGGAATGGTTCTAAGATTTGTTCTCCCCTTCCTACAGCATGAGAGGATGGTGTGTCTGGGGGTTGGGTGGTGTGTGTCTGCGTGTGTGCGTGCGTGTATGCGTGCGTGCGTACGTGCGTGCGTGCGCGCGTGCATGCGCGTGTGTTGAGGTGGGTGGTGTCTGTAAAAAATGTACAAATTAGATGTGCCATCGCCTGCATTCTGAGTAATACATACCATCCACATGGACTGTTGAATGTTGTACTCCCCCCCTCCCCCTACCCACCCACCCCCAACCCCTAGCACCGGCCATGATACAGACGTTTAGCCGCGTGGAACTTTATGAATTCTAATCATAAAAGATCATGTCGCCGTCCGCACAAAACGATTGAATGCCTTCTATGAATAGTCTGAGCCCAAATACCCCGCCGATAACCCACCCCGATATGGCTAGGTATGAGGCTGCAAAATCAGGAATTACATCATCCATTACATACCCGCTAGCTGTTGAATAGTTTGTTACTAATTTGACTTGACGGTGTTGCTGCCTCAGGCAACAACATCTTCCAATAATATTAGTTTTGAAAATTTCACAGCAAATTTAACACACCATAAACATGTAGTATATGTGGTCTTGGTAATTGAAAGAGTTAATAATGTTGGCTATTTTTAATGCGCACACATGTATGGCCATGATGCAGCAGCAGCAACCAACATATTTTATGTCGGCCGTCATCTATCTATCCCTCCATCATTATTATGTCCACTTTTTTGCTTAAGCGCGTTTTGAAGAACAACTGGGCAGGAAGAATGCATGGGATCGGATCCAGAATTGGTCCCGGGAAGCTGGTTGGTCGATTTTGTTGGTGACCATCCTGGATTTTGCACTATATTAAGAATAACATATAATGATCTTCTCTGAAACTGCTTGGACCATTGACATGAAACTCAAGAAACGTCATCTAAGGCAAGATTGGAACAAACCTTGTTCACATGTTCAAATGTTTGGTCAATTTAAGTTCCGGCCGTCTTGGATAGCATAGCTTTAACAAAAAAAACCATTTCCTCTGAAACTGGTGAAGGGATTGGGCCACAACTTAGCAAATATTAGTAACTAACGTCAAATTAAATTGCGCGGGTCCACCGTGTAGACACATGCATGAATGCACACACTCACGCACTTACTGACATAATGACCTGTCGGCCCACTGGCTCACTCACGCACACCCACCACTATCCACCCAAGCCCGCTAACTCGCTCAGTCTCTCACTCCCTCCCTCTCTTACTCACACACATACTCACGTACGTGTGCACACTCGCACGTACGTACGCATGCGTGCACACACACGCACGCACGCACGCACTCAGGCACGCACGCACGTACGCACGCACGCACGCACGCACGCACGCACACACACACAAATAGCTAGTCATCGCATAGTGACAGTTTCCAATTGACTAATATCAGGCATTAGAGGAGAATATTGCCCACTATAATGTAAATTGGTAATAGGATCAATTGACCAAATTCTTCACTTCTGATCTTTCTCCACACAATGCCATCCAATGTGCCCTTTTTGTAGGACCCGCCCCCGCCCTTCAGATTTGCTTCCAGCGCCCCTGGAGAGAACAAGACCAACTCATATGCGAGGTTGTATGGTGATCCATACTGATTAGAAATTGATCTGATTCGGTCTTTACAGCCAATCAAACGGTACCAGCTTTGAACATTCAAGAAAGATGGCACACCAAATAGGTGCAACACAGACAAACGTGTTGTATTACTTGTGTAATCACATGACCTTACGGGGCGTCTGGTTATCATTACATGCCAGAGAAATCCTGATTTGTAACATTCATTTTCTTTTGATATCCACTGACCATGTGCGCTGTGCGGTAGCAACGGTTGCAGGCAATGGTCAGCACGGAGAGAGTGCCCTTTTGGAGCTATTTGGGAGTGAGGTTCCCAATTGATACATATATTGTGTACCGTATAATCCTACTATATCTTCTTCCGCCCCGCATTTCAAGACCGGATGCGGTCTTATCAAGCGGCATTTTAAGTCGAGTCACTACTCTCTCCCTTGGAAGAGCGCACCTCATTTAGACATATCCAGTCCTGTCAATAAAAGCCTGTGGAAGAGCAGACAGCCAAGAGAGAATACTCTGTATCTGGAACTGAACAGCACCGCCATAGAAATATCGTATAAGGTGAGGATCATGCAAAGAGCAGTTACCAAATCTCATAGCAGTAGAATGTGATGGCCAGCATTATAATAGTTGTAATTCAGGTGTGACGTGTGTATCTCTCGCTTCTTTGAGCATGCTACCTTTTCTACCTATCAGATTGGAAGGTCATGAAGGAAGAGGTGTTGGCGTTGAAACCCAATCATGATGAAGCTGACACCTTGATCTGCAGACATGTTAGTCACTTCGACAAGGAAAATGTGAGTAACATAACAGTCAGGGCATCAGATCCGGATCCCGCAGTTATTCTACTATATCATTGCAGGAAGTACAAAGTGCATATATGGATGGATGCAGGGACATCGGCAAGGAATGACAGATGATCCATATACAACACTCCAATGCATACCGAAGTCTTGGTAACCCCATTCTCTCACTGACTAACCTGGGTTCTGTGCATTTACGGGAACAGACTAAACGTCCCGGTTAAAATTCTTGAATGATATAAGGATGCCCAAGACGCATTTGCAGACATCGTATCTTTGGATTGGATTCAGTTAATGTAATTATGTCTTTCACTGCATACATTTGCAAATCAAGCGTCTATTTATTGTCGCCAACATGTGGGCGACCAGCTGAAGACAATGTGTGGTAGATGCAAGGACAGGGCTGCAGATACATGACGTAATTGTTTCCGATGAAGGAGAAACTTAAACTGATGGCAAGGAACGTGACAATTTAGAACCAGAATATGTTGCAATTCAGTGAATATAAAGTACTGTACCTTTTCATTTATAATTTCAGATACCATTTACAATACGTTTCCTAGCATTCTAAACAGTAGAAATTCATGATATGATGAATTCACTGTTTGGTTTCCATGCAAGAGTGCTTTGGGTTGATCTATATGCCTAATTAATTACCCAAGTGTTATCGATATACACTGTCCAGTAGTTTTACTGTTTCTTTCCAATGATGATCAAACTGTTAATTTACCTTTCCACAGTATCCACTCATCATCTGACCTAGTATGACGTCATAATCAGCTCAGCGCGCGTATGATGACGATCATTACGTCACAAAGGGTTCCATATAGACGTCATCAAATCTCAAACAGTCCGATACGTTGTATGAATTGTATGTCTTTGTAATTCTTTGCTATTTAATAAACATGCTGTTGAATATTTTGAAACTAATTTGATTGGGCGCTGTTGCTGCCTTAGGCAGATGAGGCCATAGCCCAGATGATTGTTGCAAAATGTTTTGAACTCTGCCATTTGCTGGCCCGCAACCATCGCTTTCTGGGCATAACATTGTAGCCAACTTCATCGGAACGAAGCGGGGAAGGGCAGAGAATGGTTTGAGAACAAATCACTAACCTAAACACGACACCGTTTCGCAGGCGATCCCAGGGTATTAGAAAAAGGCTGAGGTAGCGAACACCTCTCTGCCTACCCTTCTTCCCGCCCTTTCACCCGCCCGCCCGCCTGCCTGCCCACCCGCCCACCCAAACGGATGAACGAGCAAACCGATCAATTGATCAACCGACCGACGGACTGACCGAATGAACAACAGACCGACCAACCGGCAGGCCGATTAACTAACTAACTAACCAACCAACCAACCAACCAACCAACCAACCAACCAACCAACCAACCAACCAACACCACCCACCCACCCACCCACCCACCCACCCACCCACCGACCGACCGACCGACCGACCGACTAACTAACTAACTAACCAACTAACCAACTAACCAACTAACCAACTAACCAACTAACTAACCAACTAACTAACTAACTAACTATCAGTTCCAGTCAATTCGCGTGATTACGAGTTAGGGTGGTTGAAAGCTGGTGTGGTGAAAGAGGATTTGTTCGCCTCCCAAATGCTAGGCGGAGGGGGCGGGAGAATTGCCTGGCCCCACTCTGGTTGAAAATTGCAAAGGGTAGAAATCACATTCCAGATGATGACTGAGTTGCATCCTAGTGTCAGTGCGTCGGCAATGATGAGGTTCGTAAAACTAATGCTTGACAATATTAAAAACCGCATACATGCGAGTGTCCAGTGATATAGCAGGAGGGATCCTAGAAATGGAAAGTAAAATATCTGGAATGTACACACTCAGTTCCAGTCAATTCCTCTAGTTGAGAGATGGGAGATTGAAATCTGATCGTGTGAACGAGGATTTCACCTCTGGATGGCAGAGCAGTGGTAGAGCAGCGACCTCCCAAATTCTAGGCGGAACGTGTCGCAGAATTGCATGGCTTCGAACCCCGCTCGTGTCGAAAATTGCAAAAGGTAAATACATTCCAGATGATGACTGCGCTTAATGAGCTATATCCTAGTGCCATTGCGTCGTCAATGACTGGTTTCGTAAAGCTAATGCTTGACAACAATAGAAACCAACCAACCAACCAACCAACCAACCAACCAAACAGCCAACCAGCAACCAGCTAAGTAACAGAGTAATCAACCATCCAACCAGCCAACTAGCTAAATAACATACTAGTCAACGAACCAACCAACCAAGCAAACAAACAAACGACCAAACAAAACTTGAGGTTGAAAAAACAATGGCCGCTTGCCTGACCGGCCGCCTGCCCGCCAGCCCGCCCGCCCTCCCGTCCGCCGGCCCGCCCGCCGAACTAACTAACTAACTAACTAACTAACTAACTAACTAGCCAGCTAGCTAACCAACCAACCAACCAACCAACCAACTAACTAACTAACCGACTGAACGACTGACTGAAAGTCCGACAGACCGACCAACCGACTGACTGACTAACTTACTAAGTAACTAACTAACTAATTAACTAAGAGGCATGGCAGTGTATTGAGCTGCTGCTACCCCCAGATAAAATATCGAACATCCTAAAATACATAAATTCCGTGTTCAATTTTCCTTATATCGAGGGAGTTAACTCCTATTCAATGCATACACATTTAGATTTAGCTCCCTTATTTTCAAATTATTTTTACGAGCTGACTCCACTTAAATTAGTATTTTTATTTTATATTTCTATTGTCGATATTATGTGTAATTAGCACCGCCACGACCACTGCTAGTACCATGTCGCGGCCGCCGCCGCAGTTCTCGCCGCTACTACTACTACTACTACTACTACTACTACTACTACTACTACTACTACTACTACTACTACTACTACTTTTTTTCGGTACCACGATCAATGGATCGTGTGGAAATCCATAGTACCCAAAACATACCGACTGAAAAGAACATTAAACCTAGGATAAATCAAGAGAACACACGATTATATCAGTCATGTGTATAAATAAACAATAAATATATGACTGATCAAACAACATAAAGATTCAAAACATCTTGATGTTTCCCTTTAAAAATTCCAAGCAACTACCTCAACAACATACCATTAAAATTACAAACGCCCAGGAGAAATAAATGCAAGGATCGGGCTAATAATTAATGTCCCGCAGGATAATTTATAAAAAGTAAACGCCACGTTATTACACTGTGGTCAGTGAAGCGATAATGTAACCTACATAGTTGAAGTGGGTTGAAATTTAACAAACGATTTATAACATTAATCCATTGTTAGGATTTCGCATTAGCGGCTGTCCAGTAGATTGTGCCGGCTATAAATCAGCAACTCATAGGGCACATTTTCATTTTCCATCGTGTCACAAAATAATTGTCCAGATAGATGAATCCCAATTAGAATATTTTGACTACCGTGGTGTTGATGTGTAAATTCCAGTCAGGGTGGTTTCAAATTGCCAAAAGAGTGTTTCCTGAATTGTAAATCGATCAAGACTTACAATTCGGACACTTTACGGCGGACTTTTCAAATTTCATGACAGATTGCTGGTTATGACGTATGCTCACTAGTGATGCAATTGAGTATGACGCCATATACTTGAGTGACGGATCAGATCTTTCCATTGCGTATGAAACAACATCATTTCAACATCATGGGCGAGACAACGTTTCATTTAACTTGTATCCAGTTTACTGGGAAGAATAGATGAAACCAGTTTTAGCTATGC
Source organism: Chaetoderma sp. LZ-2023a (assembly GCA_034401795.1). Classification (NCBI taxonomy): domain Eukaryota; kingdom Metazoa; phylum Mollusca; class Caudofoveata; order Chaetodermatida; family Chaetodermatidae; genus Chaetoderma; species Chaetoderma sp. LZ-2023a. Next base: position 64,390,412 of record CM067369.1, on the reverse strand, counting down.
CCGCCCATCTCTAGTTAAGCCCCACCCACGCTTTGCCCATGTTGGGATCGATCGATCAGTGCACTCCCTGAATCTCAATTTCCAGAAAACGATACAGGTAAGCTGTTGAATATGTTGAAACTAATTTGACTGAAACACTGAACTCCCTGAATATCGATTTCCCAAAAACTATATACCAGTAAGCTTATGACGATGTTGAAAATAATTTGAAACCTATGGCAGCAACAGTGCCCACTCAAATTAGTTACAAAATATTCAACAGAATGCATATTAAAAGGTAAGGACACACAATTCTTACAATTTGACAGAGTAAAATCTGTTAAGTGTTTATCACGGACGTAAGTGCGCCATTCACGACGTAATTGATTATGACGTCAGCTTGTAGTTGATTAAGACGTAATATGATTGATCGATACTATCAGTTACACCAGTGTTTTGGCGGGTGTACAGGCTGTTAGCGCTGCTGTAACGAATTTATTACCTCCCCCCCCCCCACACCAAACACCCCCACCCCCAGCCCCCCCCACCCACCCCCAGGCGGCAGCGAGAGATTAAGACAGTGAGAGGTGGAGAGAGAGAGAATGTTATCTTATCTTAAATATTGTCAATTTTCAACACTTTATGACGTCAGTTTCACAATGCATCAACACATATGACGCCATGAGCATCGACATTGGCTATTGTTAGGTTATAATCAATCTGCGCATTAAGACTAAAACACAATGTTCGCACGGGGTATACCGTGTAGTATTGCCCTCGCGTGAGGGAAATACCAGATCATACATCACTGATCTTAACCAATTAAATAACAGCATATGGTCATGTGACATTGCTGAGGGGTAATAAAGTGGAATCATCAATTGCTCAATCAGTGGTGAGCAGAAATCATTCAAGCTTGTTTACAAAATAAGTATAGTTCCTTTTGCTCATATAAAATCTGTGACACACGAGACAACACATCTCTAGCAACAAATCGTTAGAAACCAGTTGGTTGAAGGACTCAGAGACCAACAATTTGTTAGCTACTGCTTGGCTGAAAATGTAGGGTGAAAAAGTTGTTTGAAAAAGATTGATCATGGTTCTATCTCGCAGCTGACTGTTAAGGTGGAACCAATGTGTTGGTGGTGGTAAAACACGAGCCAACTTGTTGCAAGCGAGATGTTGCTACTAGCCATGGATGTGCCGTTTCACCTGAACAGTATTGCCATTTATACGTATTCCAGTTTTGATTTCTGAGTATTGGTGAGCACTATCTGTGTCATCAATACTAGCATCAATGGTGGATTCCAATTTATCCATCAATCATATGAAGTCATAATCAACCATGTGATATACAGGACGGCGTAATAATCAATTACGTCATGAATGACGTAGCTAAGTTCGTCACAGATGCTTAATTTATGACGGACTAGGCGTTGTTGTACCAAGTGTATGCCTTTTGTTTTCAATAAAAAATGTTAAATATTTTGAAGCTAGTGTGACTGGGTGCTGTTACTGCCATAGGCCAAGTGTGGGTGGAACTTAGCTAAAGATGGGCGGAGCATTGCTAAAACTGGATTTCTTAATTAGCGGCATTGTATTTGAAGAGGAATTGAAGAGGAAACTGTCGTTTTCCACGCGTTGCGAAGTCAGCCGGCATGTGACGTAATTGGCCATGACGTCATATACTTGAGAGAGAGAGAGAGAGAGAGAGAGAGAGAGAGAGAGAGAGAGAGAGAGAGAGATTGGATCTATCTTTTCTAATCTGTAATCAGAAAAACTAAAATTATTGAAACTTAGAAGTCATAGAGGTCTATCAAATCGTTCTTCCAGAAATTGTGGAGCTAATAAACATGCACCTGTACTGTAAATAATGTACAAGAGGGAATCTGGAAACATTGGTGATTTAGAATGTCTACGACCTAAAGGTGTTATCCTGAACATATCAGATTGCCTCCCGCCCGCAAATATATGCTACGAAATGTCACCGCAGAGATATTAGGCATGGGCTTAGCTCCTACTCTTAGGTAATGGATTAACACGCTTTTAACTATGCCACGCCCATCTCTAGATAAGCCCGCCAATCGTTTGTGCGTGCTGGCGTCGATTCATATACTCTAATTCCTCAATTCCGACTAACCCAAGTTGATGATAACTACACAGCTAACCTGTTGAATATTTTGAAATCAATTTGAGTGGGGTTTTTTTCCGCATATGGCAATAACAGCGGCCATTCAAGTTAGTTTCAAAATATTCAACAAAATGTTTATTAAATACTAAGGACATATAATTTGTAGAACTGACGGAATATTCCAAGTTCAGGACGGAGTAGTTCGATCAATTATGAGTATGGCGTCAGTATTCCCGGGGTTGTGGGCGTGTTTGGGGGTGGGGGGAGGGGGGGGGCTATGTAATTTCGTGGGGCTTGAATAAAGCAGGCAGCAGCTTATATCCCTTTGTGTTGTCCATTCCAATGTAGAAAAACGTTGCTGCTATTTTTTCTGACGAGATTTTACGAAACTGTTAATTTATTTCTGCTAGTTATAACGATGCAATTAGCCACCTATAAACGGCGACCATAGGGGTATGAGTTGTGACTTTAGTCGGTTATATAGGATGATTACGACGATAGGACAGTAACAATCGATGATAACACGACTCAATAAACAAAGACGCTTTTTCAAATGAGAAGAACTGCTTTAATATGTTCAAACTTACTGACTGACGAATTGACGAAACTTGGAAATTAACTAAACTAACTACCTACATACTTTATCTATCTACTATTCTAGCTATTTATTTCTCTGTCTAGATCTGTATTTCTATCTCACATTCTATCTTACTCTCTATCTATATATCTTCTGTCAAGTTTCACAGCCATTGTATCGGTCATGTTCACTAAGTAAACATGAATTATAACTAGAATTATATTTATTTTCATACCATCCTGCATCTTAAAGGTATCTATACAACAGACCATTTTTACTAATCTTAACTTAAAATGTATGTAATGCTAAAAAGGGAGATAACTCCCGTGGACCGATATATTAGCATATAAGCAGGCTTGCTACGAAGTAGATATATTAACATAACAAATTTGACACTAATCCACAGAGATGGGCTCTGGGAACACAAGCAACGCGTAATTCTTATTTCTTATCTGCTAAAACAACCTTTTAGAGCATCAACAAATTTTAAAATCTGTCACTGTATTTACGGAGGATCCGATGAAAGAATTGAAAATTGGTTAAGCTCATTGAAGGTGAGATCTAATAAAGTAAGCAATAATCATTATTTTCAACATTGTAATGCTTAGGATTTGTAGTAGTTATATAATAGCGGTTTCAGAACAGAACGTGGTGGGATCTGCCAATCCATGAGCCACGGCTACAGGAGGGAAGGTGGGTTATCAAAACAGGTCAGAACAGAGGCGATATATATAATGTAGAAGCCCGACTGTTGTTAGAATGTGTTAATCGGTGGTAGCTGCGGATCGTGGATCGGCGGCTACAAGAGGGAGGTGGGCTATCAGAACAGAGGCGACGGCTGGCTGCGATGTGTTTTAAAACGTAGGGCCCCTCCCACCACCCCAACCCCGCTCCCCCGGTGGGCCCCATTCATTGTTCAGACCATCAAAAGACTGTTGTAGTCTATTTTATATCACCTGAGTGTTCTGCTGTGCTTTTCTGTCTCAGGGACAAGATTCTGCCTGATGGTGTCAATCTGCTGGAGGCGCCAGCTGTGTACTGTACCACCCTCCTCAGGTGATAACGCGGGATATAGTTCAGGCTGCTTTCGCCACTCCGATTTAGCCATGGTATACCTAGTTCTTAAACACGAGCTAGCGCTGGATCACCTGTGGGATCTGCTGATGTGTCATTGTGGGATTCATCTTGGAAAGCCTGGCGAACTGAACTAGCTTGTTGGTGTGGCGATATATTCATCCAGAATAATGTCAGGGTCCAGTTGCTTTCGCAGCCATGACATCTGGACCTTCACCTTGCCACTCTGATAGTACGCCCACCACTGGCAAGCTTTCCTGGATTTATACTTCTCCTCTTCCCACTGAAAGACTTCTACAGACTCATCACACTCGTCATCCAAGTAATCATACAACCTTGGCCCTATGATTCCCTCCTCCTGCCGGATGAGGCTCTTCATTTCTTGGACAGAGTTGTAGTCCCTTCGTCTCCATGCCTTTTTGGCATTCTGTTCATACCAGCTCACCTACTGCAGTCGATCGCCTTCTTCTTGACAATGCATTTCCTGTATCACTATATCTGCCATCCCGGAGAAGTGTGTGGCTCCTCTTTTTACTTTTCGCACAACTCGGCGAATGCCTGAAAGATCTGATATGATATCGTCATGATGTGGATAGGTCAAAAGCAGTAGCAGCATAGATTCTAATTGGGCATCCGACAGACTATTCATGCTGGCATATAGACTAATGGTGGAGCTGTCAAACAGGTGAAGTACGTGGGTGAACATATTGGGGCTGATCGCTTTCCACAGTTTGCTGGTGGCTCATGACAGATAGTCTATCACATTTAACCCTACTTCAGTCAGTGAGCTGTGGTAGGTACTTCCCGGTGACGGATGTAACACATCGGCGTGTACGTACATGGTGGAATGCTGAGCTACCTTGAAGAGAACCCATTCTATGCGATACTGAACCACACGTATATCAACTAGAGATGGTTTGATGACATTCTCCCCATTTTGGAGTTGCAATCAGTTAAGGAAAGTGAAGTCCAATATGGAGCAGATTCCAAGACATTCTCCCTCCATCCCGTCGGTGGAGATGGTGTAGAGCTGCTCACTGATCTAAAGGATGTCTCGAAGGAAAGTCTGGGTTGAGAGAGAGAGAGAGATGGGGACAAAATAGTTGATGGACCAGAGGAAGACATCAATATTCAGGATGGCTTCCTGCGGATAGAGGGTGGGTCGCACTCATCGAAGGCGAAAGACTCAGTGAAGCTGCTCGAGCGTGTCAGGCTCACAAGTTCGCAAACAGCCCATAATGTGTTAGAGCTGCGGCTTCTAGCTGGTGGTAAAGTGAAGCAACTAAGACCTGCCGCTGAAGGCATGAAGATCGGCATCGAGGACGGCACAGGACTCGATTTGACATATATATTTCTCGAGGGGTTCATCTTGTTCAGCTTAACCCTCCATATATAGGATGCTGATTATACTACTGCTCATACCTGTGGCGGTTGCCTTACAGACAGCCATGATATTAGATGCCAAGTAGGCCCACTTCCGAGACGAGCCCCAGTACAATCCCTTCCGTGATCATCTGCGGAAAAATATCTACCTGCCACCTCTATGGTGTAGAATGGGTAGGGCAGGGTTGTCTGCTCCCGCTACAACACCAGATTCTCTGTGTCACATATGAGCATGCTAGAGTCTGCCATGGTGCAGATGGTAGGCACTTTAGCGTTGTGCTAAGTGAGCATTGCCAAAGCAGCTGGAAAGAGCCTGTGGGTAATACCCTCATACCGGTGTGACACTGGGCGTGACTATGTGTTTGTTTGATTAGTTTGTTTATATGGAGACATGAGGCGTGGCATGTATTTGTGACCCAACATTATGTCTATCATCATCATCATCATTATGTCTATCATCATCATCAATATGTCTATCAATCATCATCATCATCACTGCATCATCAATCATCATTTGTATCATCATCATCATCATCATCATATCATCATAATCAATCATAATCAATCATAATCAATCATAATCAATCATCATCAATCATCATCATCATATCATCATCAATCATATCATCATCATCATCATCAATCATCATCATCACCATCATCATCATCATCATCATCATTATGCCTATGATCATCAGCAATATGTCTATTAATTATCATCAATCAGTATCATCATCACCATCGTATCATCATCATCAATCGTCATCATCATCATCATCATCATCATCATCAGCAGCAGCAGCAGCAGCAGCAGCAGCATCATATCATCATCATATCATCATCAATCATCATAATCATATCATCATCAATCATCATAAATAGCATATCATCATCAATCATATCATCAACATCAATCATCATCAATCATCATCATCATATCATCATCAATCATCGTCATCATATCATCATCACTCATCATCATCATCATCATCATCATATCATAATGATATCATCATCAATCATCACCAGCATATCATCATCAACAATCATCATCATATCATAATGATATCATCATCAATCATCACCAGCATATCATCATCAACAATCATCATCATATCATCATCAATTATATCATCATCAATCATCATCATCATATCAGCATCAATCATCATCATCATCATCATCATATCATCGCCATATCATCATCATCATCATCATCATTAGCATCATATCATCATCATCAATCATCTTCATCATCATCATCATCAACATCATCATCGTCATCATCATCATATCATCATCATATCATCATCATATCATCATCAATCATCATCATCAATCATCACCATCACTCATCATCAATCATCATCATCATACCATCATCAATCATCATCAAACATCATCAATCATCATCATCATCATATCATCATCAATCATCATCATCATATCATCATTAATCATCATTATGGCTGCCTCAGGAATTGAGGGGCGGTGGGAGTTGAGGGTTGATTGCATCAGATCCTCTGTATCATGCGAACATGCCAGAATCTGTCAAGGAGATGGTAGGCACGTTAGTCCACCAAGTGAGCATAGTCGGGTCACCTGGAAAAATGTATGGGAACACTTTATTGATGTTGTTGTTGTTGTTGTTGTTGTTGTTATTATTGTTGCTGCTGTTGTTGCTGTTGCTGTTGTTGTTGTTGTTGTTGTTGTTGTTGTTGTTGTTGTTGTTGTTGTGCACAGAGTATGAGGCATCTTGAGATTGTGCACTGTGTATGATGGGGTCAACTCCACTACAAGTGGAGTTGCTCTTTCTGCACTAAGCGTTGAGACTAAGATATCTATGCAATCATATATCGGCTATATATATATATATATATATATATATATATATATATATATATATATATATATATATATATATATATATATATATATATATATATATATATATATATATATACCTACAAAATACACGTCATGGACAAGAGTAGATATGAGATTGTGTGAATAGAGTATGGCGGGGTCAACTCCACCGCGGATGGAGGTGCTCTTGTTGCACTAAGCATTGAGACTCTGCCGTTTCGCTCTGTCAGATCTGGCTCCGGAATAGGCTGAATAGTTGCTGGTTCAAATGATGTATAGGCGCTCTCCACGTCCATGTAACTGACCGTTGTTCTTGAGTCTTCTTACTTATAGTTTTCCCTTACTTTCCCTTGGTTGATTACATTCCAAATTAGAGACCAATGATTGTATATTTTTACGTTTCCTCCATTGTCCAGAGTGCTTTGTAACTCCTTAAAATGTGTGTTGACATATTTCAGCTTTGCTTGTCCACCATTTTTAGTACTTTCCTCAACAAGATATATATATATATCTGTTACAGCATACTCAAGATATGTTGTGTCTAAATTTACAGTTGGCACGGCTGCTGTGATCTCCATAACTAACTAACTAACTATAATACATCTGACTTCAACAAAATTCAGTTTCAAATGCATATCAATTCATCATGCGTCTACGTGTGTTAGTGGCTACATGCAGAATTGAATGTATTTGTACAATGATTGACGTCACAGACATCACGCGATGGTTTCAAATGCACTAGCTCATGTTAATAAGAATGTAACCATCGTATTAACACGTAATAGGTCATTAATTGGATGATAACGTGATAATGGTGTGGATGAAGGTTGTTGCTGCGTCGGTGTTCATGAATTGCCACGGCAGCATGTTAAAATTTGTCTACCCTGTATTATGCACCAGAGTACACACATGTGCGTAGGTTGACTGTGCAAACACTGTGCTATGCTATGTTATTCAGCTATATACACACACGCACGCACGCACGCACGTACGTACGTACGTACACACGCACGCACGCACGCACGCACGCACGCACGCCAGATAAGCTCGCTCAGCTTCCTAGAGCTGACTATACAGAGTAAGAGAGTGATCCATATCTTGACAAACAAGCAGATAGTTGACAGTAAACCCATGGCCTATAAAATAATAAATTATAAAAAGCTAGTAGTTATAGAATAAGTTTTCAGAATGGTTGGGGTGGGCCCTATGTTGTAGAACATATCGCAGCCAGCCGTTACCTCTCTTCTGATAGCTCACCTCCCTCCTGTATTAAATTAAAAACAGTCTAACAACAGTCGGCCTCCTACATTATATATAAGCCCACCTCCATCCTGTAGCTGCCGATCTCCGGAGATCCGCAGCACCCACCAATTAAAGCCGTCTAATAACAGCCGGCCGCCTACATTATATATATATATATATATATATATATATATATATATATATATATACTCTCCGTTCTGACCTGTTTTGACAACACACCTTCCATATAGTCCTGTAGCCACGGATCATGGATCAGCAGCTCCCAACACGTTCTGTTCCGAAGCCGCTATTATACAACTGTTTTTGTCATGAAAATTTAAATCTTTGCTTAGTAATTGTCCATTGGCAGGTCAAGAGATTTTTTTGTAATTTACCTGACTGGCTCAATTGCTGGCAGTGGGCCTGTAATTCCAGTGGTAAAATTAAAAAATATCAGGTTTTCTCTTGGTCTGCAAATGGGTATTTCCCAAGACAACAACACAGGCCGGTTTTGTCCGGGTTCAACATTAAAGAGCTAACAATTTACTGGCTGCTATTCAAATCATTTTCGGAGCATTCAACAGCTTCAAAGCATGTAACACTTTAATGGTCAGCATTTGTCAAGAATATTTAATTTTTGCTTAGAGAATGTCCATTTGCCAACATGGTCAATAAATTTACTCATGGAATGACTGTCTCATGTATTGAACCAATCACCCAGTCCAGTGGCAATCTTTAAAAGATAAATAGCATTGACCTGCAAATGCAGACTTTTCATGGAGAAGCCAGCCAAACCAGCCTCTTCAGTATGTTTGAATGTACATACATTTGCAAACCGAGAGACTGTTTTTGAAAATTCACCGCTAGAATGACTATCTCGATTAGCAAACAAGCCATTCCAGTGGTACATTTTCAAAAATACATCTTGGCCTGCAAATGGTCATTAAATAAGCAAATTATTTGATAATGTTGATATAATTTAGCCATTAAAGGGTTAATTTGCTTAAATCCTTGAAATCATAACTTAAATCTAACACTAAATGCTAAAACTGAAAAAGAATCAACTATCATGACTATATAAACTTACTTTATTACTTTCATTTAACAAAATTCAAATTTACAGTAGCATTTATGGTTAAAACACATAGAATGCAGTACATCCAGGTATGTATCATCTGTCTTGAATGATAAGAGTGTCTTGTACAGTATCATACATATCAATATGTGTGCGGCACTGTCTGTCTACACATAAAGTATCTATCTGTTCAGTTTGTCATATCATGATTTCCTGAGAGCAAACACTGATTTGACATGGTCTGCAGATTTCTACATTGAGAATACTTCTTGGAAATTTGGTAATCTGATTAGGCACATGTATTCATTTTAATCGACACAGTCTTTTAAAGGTGCTGATCTTTCTAAACCATGAACAATTGTTCAGTCCATTTTGCATCTCATCATGCTCATTGTAACACTGACTCTGCTTCAGTAGGCGTTGGCTCACAATGGCACCTGCAAAATAAAAGACAGTTGTTCTAAATGGTCAAGTCAATCAGAAACTGCCTTTGGAGTGGTCCTGAGAAATGCCTATGCATGTTAAGAGGATATTTAGAAGATTTACCACGGCAATGGCAGCTGACTTGATAGCAGAGCCAGTCAGTCCAGTGGACTATTTTCTAAAATACTATTCTCTTTAAAATAACATTTACCACTCTGATGTCAGTATTCTATCATTTGCCATGTCACTAGCAAAGAAACTGCTGTAGGCTACATTTTTCAACCACAGAAACATATTCCATCAAATGTGTTGAAAAAGTAACCACCATTTTTAAAATTTAATTTGAAAACTGTAAATCTTTACATCAAAGGGGTAAGGGTCAATCTACCTAGACAATTGTAATCAGTGGTTGATATAAATTATCATTTAACCAGTTATACATACGTTACTATTTAATTATGTTTTATTATACCCCATCTTGATGTATTTATTAATGTTTTGTATTTGTATGTATGGGAGACACGTGTATAAGACTTATGTCTTACTGTGCTCCCATTGAACAAAATAAAATTCTGTTTAAACCAAAGGTCAATCTTGGTCTGCAAAGAAAAATTGGCATTCAATAATCAAACTTTCCGATTTTCCAAACCATTATTGAGCATTAATGATTAACTCTTTAAGACTTACATTTCTTCAAGAAAATGAAAAAAATTCAATAAATTTAAATTTTCTCAAAGAAAATGTCTTTTTGCAGACCAAGAGAATATTTTTTAAGCTTTACCACCGGAATGACTGGCTCTGTTTATGAGCCAGTCATTTCACTTGTAAATTTTCAAAAATTGCCTTCACGTGGTCTGCAAATGGGCATTTCTCAAGACCACTGCAGACGCCATTTTGGGCTGATATGTATGTTAAAGAGTTAAACTGCTGAATAATTTAATTCAGCTGGAAACCTGAGTGTTATAATTTGTATCAAAATATTTAAATTAATAAAAGTTTATGTTGCATATTGTGAGGCTAAATTTACCTGGAAACTTGCTTTCTAACATGTCCGAGAAATGTTTCCTTTGTGACCAAAAGCTTCCAGCCAAATTGGCTTCAGAACGTTCAACAATTTACCTACATGTATACTAATCACTTTAAAATTTAGAACCAGTGATGAGGCAGTGACAAATTTAGCCAGATAATACCAGTCATGCCATTAAGGATAATTATTCCATATAAAATCATGCTTTTATATGGATCTTATGTTTTTCCACTGTCATTAATTCACCATAAATCTCTTGAAACAATATTACAAATTAGAAAACTGTCTGACATGCCTTTATTATTGAAAAATTGAAGCAACAAATTGCAAATTATCAACACCTAAATAAAAGATATTCCACAGGATACACAGGAGCGTCAGGAGCACCTAATTATGAATCAAAAAATTATGTAATTTTGTTTTCAATTGTCTATATATTTCGCTTTCACTCAATATTTGGCTGTCAGGTTGAATTGCATTCAACTGACTTCATTCCAAGTAGGGGTCATTGACAGATTGAGCTAGGGACTGAATTAGAACTGTTGTTGAACAAATATGTATGCCTACATCATATGTTTGAACGTGCTACATCTAAATCATACTAGAAGTAAGACAGCCTGTTTGGGAACCTCACTGTTAATTAAAATGACTATCTCATAAGCCACTTTCTATGGTATTAAATTATTAACCATTTAATACCCAATATGCTGTCTACTTTTTACAGTGGTCTTGTGTAATAATAATCCATATGCAGGGCAAGGGAAAACCACTTTCGAATACGTGCCACTGGAGTGACTGGCTCAATAACCGAGCCAGTCATTGCAGTCATAAATTTTCAAAAAGTAATCTCATCTGCAAACAGACATATTTTCTTTTCATAAAAATGAAATGTTATTGAAGTAATTTAAGCATTAAAGGGTTATGCATAGGCTTATAATGTCTAATTGACATAACCAGGACTTATGCATATATTTGCTTTTATAGGCCATGGGACGGCATGTGAAAGTCATGGAATTTCACAGAATGACCTAGATGATATCTGTAAATGAGAACCATTTGAAATCTAGATGCGCTCAGATAGCATCTCATGCATTTTATCTTTGCCATAGAAATTAAATTGTTCTAGCTCAATAGCATAATTTCGTCATGACTTTTCCATGGCCTAGGTTAAGGGTGGTGATGTGGAGTGGGGGCATGGGGAATATCCCACCCAAGTTTTGCCTCTCCCATAGTGTATCCCCATAGCGACCACCTAGGTTTTTTCGCCCTACCCATATTTCAGCACCCCACCTGAGTCCAAGTACCTTCCTATGTTCCTACACACTGATTTCTCTAAATGAGAAGCAATCAATATGCTTTCTGCGAAATGAAGATATTATTGAATGCTCACATGAGCAAACACCATAGCAAACATTATTCTTCTATGATCGATTAATTTTGAGTCCATTTCTGAAGCTTGAGTTCGCTTCATAACAAAGAGCAAGCCTCAGCAACAGATGACAGGCAATAGCAAAATACGAAAACAGGTGATGTAGCTTGAATATTGTCAGTCGTTTATTATATACACACCTTGCCGCACTTTTCTGAAAGCTCCTTGTTAGTGTTAGTTGCACAGTTGCCCAAAACGTGCAAAATCCTCAGAGGCAATTATTAGAGATGAATAGAAACTTGAAAATAACATGTTTTTGTTAATCTCGCAGAATCTCGCAAATGCTCGCTAGTGTAAACGGGACATTGAACGAGAATTTCGGGACTTACGCACTTTCGCCTAACTTAGGCATGGGTGTTATGTGGCCAAAGTTACGACAATATTTAGGCGCCCGTGTAAGTTACATACCTTTCATGAATATGGATTTACGTACATGTTTGAACTTATGTATAGTTTATGCACATTTTTGGACGTAAGTACCATTCGTGAATACGGCACCTGGGGCCGTATTCGCGGAGGGGCCGTAGCCTGCACCTGGCATATCTGCCCTGGAGTCATTATGACATCATAATAGATTATGACGTCATGTTCTCCAACGTGGTTTTGCCGGGTGTGGGTTGCGACCCATTCGCGAACGGGTCTCTGGTCTCACTCATCGGTCCTCTCGTGCTGTCTTGGAGAGTATTGATAAATGGTTAACGAATAGAAACATAAAAGCGTGGGACGAAATTTCTGTAAATATATCCTAATTTAATCTTATGTGCTATAAGGTATCCGTCATACATGTATAATATGTTGTACACTTAAGGGCCGATGGCCTATTGTGAATAAATTATCCTATCTTATCGTATCAATATATTGATGTAAGCTTGAATTTGATTTCACAACGTGTGACCATATTCAGGCCATCTCCAATATATATTGGTGTAGGGGTGAAATTGCGCCAACGGTTTCAAAACTTTCATGTCGTCATAAAATTCATAGTGAGTGGGTAGCGAATATATTGATGTGGGCATGAATTATCACTACTCTCGGTCCAATTAACGACGTTATCAATCTATATTAGGGTAGAGTTGAAATTGCGCCATGCATGTAACTACGTCTCCAATATAGCGAGCATACGAAATCCAAATTCGCGCGCTCCAATTTGAATTGACAACGCCTCCAATACAGCAGGCATATTTGAGCCCGCACCAAATTAACCACGTCTCCAATATAGCGAGTATATTCGAGCACGAGATAAATCTGAATTGACAACGTCGTCAAACTGGTCACGTCTCCGATATGCATATTCGAGCGCGCTCCAATTTGAATTGACATATTGGAGCCCGAACCAAATTGGCCACGTCTCCAATGTATAGCGAGCATATTCATGTACGCGCACGAAATACATATTCGAGCGTGCTCCAATTTGAATTGACAACGCCTCCAATATAGCAGGCATATTCGAGCACGTACCAAATTGTCCACGTCTCCAATATATAGCGAGCATATTCATACGCGCTCAAATATGCCTGCTATATTAGACCAGTAGAAATTGACGAGAAAATAAGCGCACCCAGATATTTTAGTTAACATCCACATTTTGGTGTCAGATTCTTCATATGACTGTCCTAAGTGCACACAGAAAATTCTTACAAATTCTCACTCGGGGAAACATGTTTTTTAACGCCTATAACATGACGTGCGAAATACGAAAAACATGTATAATTTAGTAAGTATTCTGTTAACTACTCCTGAAATTAGTCTTACGGATAACTATTGGTGCTTACAGTAACCCATGCTGTATTGCCGTATTTGACACACTCTCTACTTAGAATAATGGCATGCATAATAAAACAAAATGGATTTTTAGCGCTAAACATCTATATAGTAGCAACCTCTGTTTTTCTGGCAAAACGAATGCCTAAGAATAGCGCTATATGCAGCGATTTAAAATGTTTCTTCAAATATTTGAAGGTCAGGCAATCAGACGTATTTAAATTAGTTACTGCCCGAAGCTAAAAGATGATTAACATAAATATTCCTGATATTAGTACGTTTATTTTTACAATAATATATAGACCAGGGTATATTTCGAAAGTGGTAATCAAAGTAAAGTGAAAAGCACTTTTGATTTATAATTCGATCTATCGAATCTAAATACTTATTCAATCAATTTTCAAAAGAAATGAACTATGGCTGACACGCGGCATGAAGAGATTTGTATCATTTGTAATGATTATAATGATTGCAGGTGTAGAAAAGTTGGTCCTAGAGGACGCGTCAGAAATATGTGGAGGACTACACATTATCCAGAAATATCGCAAAGGGCCAAAAGACTGTAGACAGAGACAACGAAAAATTACGAGCATCCACGCCTACACTGCAATCAGAATGTACCCCATATGATTAGCATACACATTGCTTAATTTGCACTAATGAACTTGATTCTGATGCTGCTCAGCGTCACCCTGAACGACATTCTCCCATCAGCAGCAGTAAAAATTATCGGAAAAGATAAACACAGCATAATCCAAGAAAGCTTGCTGAAAACTTGCGAGAAAAGGCATGACCAAATAGCAGACGATTTAAAGGCGAGGATACTTTTTGCTGGTGATCTCTGTGCGGTAGAGACAAAATACCATCGACAGTGCATGCAAGAATTCATATCTTGTAAAAGCATCAGCTCATGTGGTCTTTCATTGTCTAATAAACGGAATTTTGATGTCATAAATGATGCAGCATTCACGCATCTGTGTGCTTGGCTAACAAAGCCAGAACAGCAACAACAACATTTTACGTTTCAAGATCTTCGTTTACAGTTAATCAGTTACTTGCCAACTGGTGTCCCCTGATACAGCATAAAGCACATCCAACCCCGTCTTGTTGATCATTTTGGGAAAGACGTGACAATAGCTCAGATTGAAGGCCGTACAAACGTAGTCACACTAACGTGTGCAGCCTCATCTATCATACATGATTCATATGATACAGCATCAACAAGTAATGATCAAGATGAGAATATACGACTACTCAGACTGGTTGGGTCCTTGGTTAATCAAAGTATCAAGGATATAGATGAAAATACAGATGTGTATCCAGAGCCGTCGAGCTTAGACTTGGAAAAGCTTGAGTGTGAGGTACCAGATACCCTAAATGAACTAATTTCATGTATATATCCTGAACCTCACAACGAATCCGCCAAGTTAAAAAAGAAACTGATGCTGGTGTGTGTATGTTATGTTATTATGCAAGCAGCTGGGAGCAGTCGTTTATATCACCACTACTGTTATCCATTATTTATCCACCAATCTACCAGGCCCCGCTTGATCAATGATGTACTTTCATCGCTCGGACTAAGCGCATCCAATGACCAAGTCATTGCTTTCCAGAGAGCTGCAGTCGGAAGCGCATCTGTTGAGGAACTCTGTCCTGGGCTCATAGTGAAGAGGAAAGGGGGTGGGTTCTGCCAATGGGTTGCTGACAACTTTGATTACAACGAGGATACCATTTCTAGTCATGATACAATTCATGTGATGGGGATTATTGCACGTCAAACAGTGACTGAATGCAGGGCAGATCCTGTAAAAGCAATATGTCGTAGAAATTAAACTGCTGATGAAATCAAGCAAGCCGAGGATTTTGGTGCTTTCATTTTACCATACCAATGTCCAACCAAATCACTAATGTCAGATGTGAAGAGCAAAGAAGTTAAGCCTATCAGCTTATCTATTGATAAGTATAGCAGATTAGACACACTGTGTCTGTACTCTTAGCATTCCCACAGCTCAACCACCAAACTGGCAGGGCTTTATGTCTGAAGTAACTACAGTTGACAATTTCCACTGTACTGCAATAGTTTACAATCCCATGGTTCCTTTGAATCCAGGAACAAATGAAGCTATTTATAGTACTATGATATGTGTGCAGTCACAAGCCAGAAAAGCAGGGATGTGTTGTGCAACCATAGCATTTGACCAACCGTTGTACTTGAAAAGGTACAAAATTAAGCAAGACAACTCCATCCGGTTTGCGAATATGTACATACGTCTGTGTGGTTTCCACCAACTAATGTCATTTCTTGGCGCTGGCTGTAAGATCATGGATGGGAGCGGGCTAGATGGTTTGTGGGCAACTGTCTACGCTAGGAACTCTCTCCCCAAAATGATGGAGGGAAAAGCCTACACAAAGACACTGAGGGCATGTCCCATGGCAGATGCTGCATTGCATCTTTTGTTAATTGAACCACAATATGATGGATTTTTTAACGACGGTACAGCTGACAACATCTCATGTAACACATATGGTGAATCTGTACCCTCCGAGTTGCAAGATGAAGACAGCGACGTTGATGATGATAGTTATAGCTCATCAAATGTACAGCCAACAGAAGACGAAATTGCTACATCACATGAAACTCAACACCATATGGTAACAGATTACATGTGGTCACAGCTACACACTCTATGTAACGAACTCATGTCACATGATATCTCACCAGATGATGTTTGTAAGAATGAACATTTGCAAAATCTATGTAAGCAAGTTTGTGATTTGAGGAAGAGTATAGAAAAGTCCAGAACAGGCAAATTATGGTCTTTATTCATGGACTTTGTAGCAATTGTAAGGTTGTTCATAAGAGCTGAACGTACTTGTGACTGGCGACTCCATCTGAAAGATACGCACCTAATGCTGCCATTCTTTGCTGCCACTGGGCATAACAATTACACGAAATGCTGTCGCCTTTATCTTCAAGATTCTCTTGAACTATGCCCCTGCCTTGAAGGGCCCATGTACGAAGGATACTTTACTGTCCATAAAAATGAAAAAGTGTATTGGAGTGGTACATGGTCGGATATGCCCATTGAGCAGTGCCTTATGAGAGCTGGAAAAACTGAAGGAGGATTGATCAACATAACACACAAAGATTCTACTAGAACAAAATGGCTCCTCACAGCACATAGCATAGCACAGTACACACATGCTCTGCGATCATTGCCTGACACATTCACGGGAATATGGTCAGAACAGCATAGGGAAATTCAGCCAGCAAACATGAAACGCGATCTAGAAGACGTGAGGAAGTTTAAATTGTTTCTTATGGAACACAATCCTTTCACGGTTAATGAGCATCAGTTGAGAAACATTGCTACAGGATTAATTGCAGATCATCGTGTTACTGTTGATGATTCAATTAATATTGGCCAGAAAATTCACGAGAAGTTAAATGAAAGAAAGTTTGGTGATATTATCCTAAAGAGAATAGACCAAGCTGTGACTTTTGCTGTGATGCGAAAAGTGGTCAAAATCGGAAGCGAAGACGTTCATGTCTTCTCAAGAACTCTACCATCGCTTAATGTCTAGCGCCTATGTTTCCGGCCCTCTAGATAAAAGTATATTTGAATATGAACTTGCCACAGTATGTCCAGCCATTGTCCACGATGATGGTACTATGAGGAAATCCCAAAAGTCACAACTGGCAAAGTACATAGTTGACATGGACACTGCGATTGTACAGCAACTGATCCCAGAGCCAGCAGCAAGAGTTTTTGATGGTTGCACACTTTTACATCGGATGGGCTGGCCAAAGATCGGGATGATGGAAACTGTATGTAGCTCATTTGTGTCTGTGGTTATATATCGTAGAGTGGTTTGAGTGCCGATATGCGTAATCTTTGATAGCTATAATGCAGCAACAACAAAGGACCAAGAACAGAAGAGGCGGCGAGTTAATCAACCAGATTTCCCTGATGTGGCGGTTCAAAACAACACACCTGTTCCAGAAAACAAGGCTGGGTTTTTATCAAACCCACACAATAAGCAGATCACCGTAAATTTGTTGGCAGGACGTTTAACAAATGCAGGTGTTGAGGTAGAGCATACTGGAGATGAAGGTGATGCTGAAGTTGTGATCATAAGAAAGGCATTAGAACTGTCACAACCAGAGCGACCCACGATAGTTGTTGCCGATGATACGGATATTTTGATTCTGCTACTCTATCATGCAAGCATGTCTTCAAATATCTTCCTACAAACTAGGAAACAATAGATATGCATTACATTGGATAAAGATATTTTAGGTAGAGAGCTGTGCATGTGTCTGCCATTTGCCCACAGTATGTCTGGTTGTGATACAACATCAGCTTTGTATGGCACGGGCAAGGTAAAGCAACTTAAAAAGCTTCAGTCTTCACCGAAGTTGCGAGAGGATGTAGTTATATTTGGTGACATCTCCGCATCAAAGGAAGATGCACATGTAATTGGAGAAAAAAGTCATTAAAGCTTTGTACAGTGGAGGGTCGAAAAGTCAGGGGTTAGACAATCTCCGATACCTGAATGCCATTTCTTCTAAGCATGTACCGGTTGAGCGCATGCCACCCGCCTGTAGAGCAGCATATTTCCATAGCCTTCGTGTACATCACCAAGTCAGTGCATGGCGTCACCTAAAAACTGTGATGGAGAAGGAAGAATATGGATATACGGTAGAAGCTGGAGCAGTGTCCTCAATCATCACCGACAAGGCGCCAGCAGCACCGGCGCTACTTATAGATATACGATGTCAGTATATTAGCAGTACACGTTTATGTGTGTCATGTAGCTGTTTCAAGAAAGGCATTGCCTGTAGCCTTCACTATGAATGCGAAGGTCACTGCCAAAACAGCTCAAACCATGAGGAAGTATGAATCATCCGTTATGTATGGTTTCATTGTATTTCCTAAGTTTATTGAGAGGTTTTGAACGATTTACACATTTATCACACAGTTTATCATTAGTTTAAAGTAATTTTCTTTGCTAAGCCTGCCGAGAATTGTCAGGTCTATCTAAATTACATATTCCCTGAATTTTAACCCACATTTTGGCGGCTATTTTTAATTTGCCCTAAAAACATATTTCCCCAAGTGTGAATTTTTGAGAATTTTTCTGGCATCTATTTTAGGTCAGGCTGATGTAATTAAAACAAAAATTGGACTGTTAACTGTAACCAAGCCCAGCTAAAGCATACATATGTTTTTGCGAATCCTACTCTAGGCCTTGCTAAGACCAATGGGAGACTGCACAAGGTCTAGCAAAGGTATACCTAAGGCATACCTTAGCCCCCACTTAGGGTCTGGCCAAGCCTGGCGAAGCCAGCCTAGCCAATGACCAGAAGAGACTACAAATGTCTATCTAAGGCTTACCTGAAACATAGTTAAAGACTAGGAACACCTAACCAGGACAACACAGGCCTCTAAACCTGGCCAGACTCTAGAGCCTTGAGAGATCTAAATAATTTCTGATGAAAATTTAAATATCTCCCTTCGGGTCAAGGTCATTCATGGGCAAATCTTTCGCAGTTTTCACGTTTGGCATAAGTTACCTGCCTTTCGTATTAGAAGAGGCCTTATACTATTTCTTCATGGCCATACATCGCAGATTTACAGTTACTTCAGTAAATGTTGATCGGACCAACAGTTTTCGAGAAAATCAGCTTTTCGTTGCCGGATATCCCCATAGTAAAGCTATGGGAGCAACATTGGAACAGTGTTATCTCTTATAGTTTTCTTCCGATTCTCTTCAAACCAGGCCAGATTCTAGAACATTAAGAGATCTAAAAAATTTCCATTGAAAATTTTAACATCTCCCTTGGGGTCAAGGTCATTCACCAGTAAAGCTTTCCAGTTTTCATGCTTGGCATACGTTACCTCCCTTGCATAATGAAACTTCAAAGATCATGTACGAAGAAACACCTTATTTCATCTCTTTATTAGAAGAGGACTTATACTATTTGTTCATGGCCAAACATCGCAGATTTACAGTTACTTCAGTAAATGTTCTCTAGTTATTATTATACTTATTCTGCCTTCAAAAGTTTAGACCGCATCTCCTCCTAGAGTTTTCATCCCATCAACTCCAAACTTGGTCAACCTCAAGGGCCCATGCCACAATCGATGGCTATTACTTTTATTTTGGCTCCGCCCAATAGTTGTTGAGTTATCTGCCCTTGAGTGGGCAAAAACTCCCATAGGAAATGTATGGGGATGTTCAAAATTGATCTTTGAAGTGGTACTACCGCCAGAGTTTTGAACGGATCACTACCATACTTGCTGAGGATGTTACAACTGGCCATTTGTTTTTGAAAAATTATTTTTTTTCAAAATGGCCGCCAGACCTTTGACCTCACAATGCATGGCAAAAACTCCCATAGGAAATGTATGGGGATTTCAAATGAATGTTTGAAGTGCTACTACACCTAGAGTTTTGATCGGAGCACTCCCATACTTGGGTAGGATGTTGCCACTGATGATTATTTTTGAAATATTTTTTTCAAAATGGCCGCCATGAAAAAATTTTTGGCAAAAATACCAGTTTTCGTTTTTTGCAGAAATGAGCTCAGGATGACAATTAAAATAAAAAATTTTGAAAATTTTCTTTTGAAAATTTTTTTCGAAAAATGACGGCCAGGCGAACTTTTTGGGGTCAAAATTACAAACAAAATTTTTTTTGCAGAAATGAACTCGCGGTGAAAAAGAAAATTTTTTTTCAAAATGGCCGCCAAAATGAGTTTTGGTCCGATCGACTTGAAATTTGGTGAACTTCTAGAGCTCATATTAAATTGATTTGGTCTCAAATTTCAGGTTAAATCGACCAAGGGCTTTCGAGAAAACTAGCTTTTGGCTGCCACATATCCCCATAGTAAACCTATGGGAGCAATATTGGAACAGTGTTATATCCTATAGTTTTCTTCAGATTCTCTTCAAACCTGGCCAGATTCTAGAGCCTTGAGAGATCTAAAAAGTTTCCACTAAAATTTTAATATCGCCATTGGGGTCAAGGTCATTCATGAGTAAAGCTTGCCGGTTTTCATGTTTGGCATAAGTTACCTGCACTTCATCATCTTCAACAGGTAAAGGGAGGTAATTCACGACAAAAAATATTATGAGCTTTCTGCATGAATTTTCTCCCCTTTACCGCTAATTCATTAATCTGTCCTTTATTTGAGATTTAATGGCATTTTCCTTGATTTTGGTAAAAATTTTACTACAGCAAATCAGAACACATTATTTTATACTTTAGGGTCAAGACTATCGGTTTTCAAGAAATCAGCTTTTCCATACCCTGTGTACAAGTATGGGAATTTCAACTATGGATCTTTGAACTGCGACAACACAGACTTTTTATCAGATCAGCATCAGACATGTTCAATGATCATATGAGAAGAGGGCTTATAATACTCTTAATACCCAGTCATCACAGATTTATAGTTACTTCAGTAAATGTGTTCTAGTTATTATTATTATTATTATTATTATTATTATTCTCCCAAAAGTTTGGGATGTATCTCCTCCTTCAGTTTTCATCCGATCAACTCCAAACTTGTTCAACTTCAAGGACCAATAGTGGAATCGCTTGCTATTACTTTTATTTTGGATCCACCCGAGAGTTTTCGGGCTACCCACCTTTATAATATGGTTGTTATTCCGATTTATTCCGAGTTATTCCATATAAAATGGCTGTTATTCCGAGTTATTCCATATAAAATGGCTGTTATTCTGTGTTATTCGTTATTCATTATTCGTTATTCTTTATTAGTTATTCGTCATTCATTATTCGTTATTCCTTTAAATATGGCCGTTATTCCAAGTTATTCCATATAAAATTGCTGTTATTCCGTGTTATTCCTTATAAAATGGCTGTTATTCCATGTTATTCCATTCATTATGGCTGTTTTTCCGTGTTATTCTATATAAAATGGCTGATATTCCATATTATTCCATTTAATATGGCCGTTATTCCATGTTATGCCTTATAAAATGGCTGTTATTACATGTTATTCCATTTACTATGGCTGTTATTCCGTGTTATGCCATATTAAATAGCTGTTATTTCATGTGTTTCCATTTACTATGGCCGTTATTCCGAGTTATTCCATATAAAATAGCTGTTACTCCATGTTATTCCATTTAAGATGGCTGTTAGTCCGTGTTATTCCAAATAAAATGGCTGTTATTCTTTATTCGTTATTCGCTATTCATTATTTTTTATTCATTATTCATTATTCGTTATTCTTTATTCGTTATTCGTTATTCGTTATTCGTTCTTCCATTTAATATGGCCGTTATTTCGTGTGATTCCATTTCCTCTGGTTGTTATTCCGTGTTATTCTATACAAAATGGCTGTTATTCCATGTTATTCCATTTAATATGCCCGTTATTCCATGTTATCCCTTATAAAATGGCTGTTATTCCGTGTTATTCCATTTAAAATGGCTGTTATTCCATGTTATTCCATTTAATATGGCTGTTATTTCGTGTTATTCCATATAAATGGCTATCATAATATGTGAGTCCATATAATATGGCTGTTATTCCGAGTTATTCCATATAAAATGGCTGTTATTCTGTGTTATTCGTTATTCTTTATTCGTTATTCTTTATTCGTTATTCGTTATTCGTTATTCGTTATTCCATTTAATATGGCCGTTATTCCGTGTTATTCCATTTACTATGGCTGTTATTCCGTGTTATTCTATATAAAATGGCTGCTATTCCGTGTTATTCCATTTAAAATAGCTGTCATTCCGTGTTATTCCATTTAAAATAGCTGTCATAATGTGTTATTCCATATAATATGGCTGTTATTCTGAGTTATTCCATGTAAAATGGGTGTTATTCTGTGTTATTCGTTATACATTATTCTTTATTCGTTATTCGTTATTCATTATTCGTTATTCCATATTCTTTATTGCTTATTCGTTATTCCATTTCCGTGTTATTCTATATAAAATGGATGTTATTCATGTAATATGGCCGTTATTCCATGTTATTCCTTATAAAATGGCTGTTATTCCATGTTATTCCATTTACTATAGCTGTTATTCTGTGTTATTCGATATAAAATGGCTGTTATTCCATGTGTTTCCATTTACTATGGCCGTTATTCTGAGATATTCCATATAAAATAGCTGTTATTCTGTGTTATTCGTTATTCGTTATTCTTTATTCGTTATTCGTCATTCGTTATTCGTTATTCCTTTAAATATGGCCGTTATTCCGAGTTATTGCATATAAAATGGCTGTTATTCCATGTTATTCCTTATACGATGGCTATTATTCCATGTTATTCCGTTTACTATGGCTGTTATTTCGTGTTATTCCATATAAAATGACTGTCACAATAATGTATTCCATATAATATGGCTGTTATTCCGATTTATTTCATGTAAAATGGCTGCTATTCTGTGTTGATCGTTATTCTTTATTCGTTATTCATTATACTTATTTCGTTATTCGTTATTCGTTATCCTATATTCGTTATTCGTTATTCCGTTTAATATGACCTTTATTCCGTGGTATTCCAATTACTATGGCTGTTATTCCGTTTTATTCTATATAAAATGGCCGTTATTCCATGTTATTCCATTTAATATGGCCATTAATCCATGCTATTCCATGTTATTCCATTTACTATAGCTGTTATTCTGTGTTATTCGATATAAAATGGCTGTTATTCCATGTATTTCCATTTACTATGGCCGTTATTCCGATTTATTCCATATAAAATGGCTGTTATTCCATGTTATTCCTTATAAAATGGCTGTTATTCCGTGTTATTCTATATAAAATAGCTGTTAATGTGTGTTATTCGTTATTCGTTGTCCCTTTAGATATGGCCGTTATTACGAGTTATTCCATATAAAATGGCTGTTATTCCGTGTTATTCCTTATAAAATGGCTGTTATTCCATGTTATTCCATTTACTATGGCTGTTATTCCGTCTTATTCCATTTACTATGGCTGTTATTTCGTGTTATTCCATATAAAATGGATGTCATACTATGTTATTCCATATAATATGGCTGTTATTCCGAGTTATTCCATGTAAAACGGTTGTTATTCCGTGTTATTCGTTATTCTGTATTCGTTATTCATTATTCATTATTCTTTGTTCGTTATTCGCTATTCTTTATTCGTTATTCATCATTCGTTATTCGTTATTCCATTTAATATGGCCGTTATTCCGTGTTATTCGATTTACTATTGCTGTTATTCCATGTTATGCTATATAAAATGACTTATTCCATGTTATTTCATTTAATATGGTCGTTATTCCATGTTATTCCATAAAAAATGGCTGTTATGTCTTGTTATTCCTTAAAAAATGGCTGTTATTCCATGTTATTTCATTTACTATGGCTGTTATTTCGTGTTATTTCATATACAATGGCTTTCATAATATGTTATTCCATATAATATGGCTCTTATTCCGTGTTATTTCATGTAAAATGGCTTATATTCTGTGTTATTCGTTATTCGTTATTCTTTATACTTTATTCTTTATTCATTATTCGTTTTTTCGTTATTCTTTATTCGTTATTCGTTATTCCATATTCTTTATTCGTTATTCGTTATTCGTTATCCGTTATTCCATTTACTATGGCTGTTATTCCGTGTTATTCTATATAAAAAATACTTTTATATGGAATAACTCGGAATAACAGCCATATTATATGGAATAACGAATGCAATATGAATGAAGGGTAGCAAAAATAAACACAATGTCATTACCCCAACAACAACAACAACAACAACAACAATAATAATAATAACAACAACAACAACAACAACATCAGCAACAACAACAACAACGACGACGACGACGACGACGACTACGACGACGACGACGACGACGACGACGACGACGACGACGACGACGACGACAACAACAACAACAACAACAACAACAACAACATCAACAACGACGACGACGACGACGACGACGACGACGACAACAAGAACAATAACAACAACAGCATCAACAACAACAACAACAACAACGACGACGACGACAACAACATCAACAACAACAACATCAACAACATCAACAACAACAACAACAACAACAACGACGACGACAACAGCATCAACAACAACAACAACAACAACAACGACGACGACAACAACATCAACAACAACAACATCAACAACATCAACAACAACAACAACAACAACGACGACGACAACAACGGCAACAACGGCAGCAGCAGGAGGGACGCCGCCGCCGCAGCCGACGACGACAACAACGAGGACTGCGACGACGACGACGACAACAACAATAACAACAACGGCAGCAGCAGCAGCAGCAGCGACGACGACGTCGACTACAACACGACAATAACAACAACAACAACAACAACAACAACAACAACAACAACAACAACAACAACAACAACTACTACTACTACTACTACATAACCAAGCTTTAGAGATCCATTTCGCATCTAAAATATCATCTACAATACAATACCTTTTCTGTTCAATATATTGGAGATAAAACCAGATGGAGCTGTTATTGCAACAGGCTACTGTCAAATTAGTTTCAAAGTAGTCAGCATCTTGCCTGTATGCCTAACCTGAACGTGAGATTCTTGGAGTTCAGTGTTCAAATTATATGCTATGATTTCCAAGATGGTTGTTTGTAAACATGCTTAACCTGCTATATACGATAGGTTGCTATCACAGCCTATGCCTATCTATTCCATATGAAAGCTCTAGCTTTGTAGTATATCGTCTCCTCTGATCAAAGGAATCTTTGGTCTTTAGATCTATTAACCACTCTGATGTTAATATTCTATCTGTTACTGTATCAATAGCAATGAAGCCCGTATACATTTTTTAGCAATTTTGGTGGATGATGTTGCTTTTGATCCCTTCCATCAAATTTGATGAAAACTGAACACCAGTTCATCTTTTAATTTATTTTGAAAAATAAGCATTTTGACATCAGAGTGGTAAGGGTTAATAAAAACGGGAATAAACCCAACCACGGACTGATTACAATACAGGGCCGCGGCGGCTGGTAGCGATCGTCTTTTGAAGCCCATCACCGGTATGTATATTAGCTGAATATCAATCAATCATGTGGTGTCTATCACAGTTTTTTAACAGCCGTGAATTATCTGGGCAAGGATTCTGTTACGATAATCTTTAATATATACAAACATCAGGCTAATATATAGTTTATTATTAGTTTTTGGTAAACAGAAGAAACGTGTCAGCGATAGTTAATCCGTGCGCGTAGAGTGTAACGTGTACGTCAATCACGAAGGCAGAGCAGATGTAATCTGGATTTGTTTTCACTTAGCATCAAAATTAGTTAATACTAGGTATACGTATTGTTTTAAGTCTATGTGCAATTGATGAATCCAATCTATCGATCAAACATATCGTGTCATGATCAGATCGGCCACATGCACGCTGGCGAAATAATGAATGACGTAATTAAATCCTTTCTAAACGCTTACTGCTCCGTCCAGTTGTACGAATTGTATGTCTTTTCTATTTAATAACCGCTCTGTTGAATATTTTGAAACGAATTTGACTGGATATTGTTTCTGTCATAGGCTTACCTGTCTAGTTTTCTGAAAATTGAGATGCAGCGAGCTCAGAGATTGATAGATCTCAACATGGGTAAAGCGTGGGTGGAGCTTAGCTGGATATGGTTGGGGCATAGGTAAAATGGATTCATCCATTGTTCAAGAATTAATTTTCCGAATAGCGCAAGGGAAATATGGACTACTGCGTGAATACAATAGAACAAATGTTCAACGCGTGTCTTAAATTCAACATTAGCATACATATCTGTGTCTATTAGCTTCGGTGCTGCTGACTGGTGTGACGCATCTGAGAGACTACATGTATATCTCTGTTGATGAGTGTTAAACTAGCAACATGACATTGAATGACACAGGAGGCATGCATGACCTTTTCTTATACAATAGCAACATTCCCGATTTCCTCTACAAGCAGTTTCCAGTTGCATACCATTTGATGGGTGTCATATTAAATACATTTCTCCTTATTTACTGGTTCAGATCGCGTCGTTACCGTCAACCAGTCTTTACTCTGCTCACAAGCCTGGCAATGTCTGATCTGCTCTGCTGTGTCTCTGGTGCTGCTTATGCTGGTATACTGTTTCCTGTTATGTCAGTGCCAATAGAAGCAGGATTTCTATGTCATGTGTTTCTGTTCACCACATTTTTCAGCTTGCCCAGTAGCGGATACCATCTTGTGTTCTTTGCTGCTTTGCGTCTTTATCAACTTGTATTTCCTCTCAGGGCCAGGGCTAATGTCACATGTTTCCTCATTGTGAAGGTCTGCCTCTTCATCCAGATATCAATGGCAATATTTGCAGCACCATTTGCTGTACTGTTCTCTCCAGTGCGTATGGAGTATGGTGGAGGTTTCGTAACAATGTGTTCCTTCACAGGTGATATATATCTAAAAGATTTATGTTGGAATATTATATGCACAATTATCCCATGTGTTGGAATATTTCTTCTTCATATGTTCAAGTACATTGCTGTAGCATGTGCCAAGGTCTCTACAGAGGCCCAGCAGAAGCAAAGTAATGCTGACATTCGAGCTGTTGCCATTGTTATAATTCTGTTCTTCATCACATGGGGGGTACCTAATTTTTATTTCCTTATTCAACATACACTAATTAAGGATTATAATTTTGTTCATGACAAACTTTATCTTGTCCTAATTCAGGTAGTTTTCCTTAACAGCTCATTGAACCCTATTGTTTATGTCCTTGCTGTAAAATCTGTGCGACGTGACGCTCTCAAGCTAATTTACTTCAGACAAAATCAGCGGAAGACATAGGTCTTCTAATTCTGTTTACCAGTACTTGAGTAAAATATTTGAATTGAGATGCACGCACACACGTACGCGCACACACATGCACGGACGCGCGCACGCACACACAGCTACAAATAGTTCATTGTTGTGAAATAGGCTACAGTGCACCATGTAATTTCACACCTCATTATTAGCGTCAGTGGAGATGGTGACGCGGTCACACGGTCTCTTCCGCCAGTACCTCTGGGAATCTACCGTCATCAAGGTTTGCGAACAGACAACCACATACAGGCACTAGTCTGCCCATGTATAATTTTTCTCAACCAAACCGCAATTGTGTTCGACATAATCGAGCACCGCCACACTCACTTGAGTTTGCTATTGCAACGTGACAATTTTGCGGTCTAACTGGCTGATCCATGGACTGCAATGGAACTTTCCATGGTATCTATCCACCCTATGACGTCATAATCAAGTACGCGGCGTGTTGGATGACGCCATAATCGATTACAGCATGAATGACTCGATTTAGTCCGTCTTAAACGCTTAGTAGTTCGACACGTTGCACGAATTGTATGTCTATGCTATTTCATAAACATTTTGTTGAATATTTTGAAACTAATTTGACAGGGCGCTGTCGCTGTCATAAGCAGCAACCGCACCTAGTTAAATTAGTTTTAAAATGTTCAACAGCTTATCCGTATAGTTTTCTGGAAATTGATAGTCAGGGCATTCGGGATCGATCGATCCTAACACGAGCGAAAAGTGGATGGAGCTTAACTACGGATGGGCGGGGCATGGCTAAAACATTACTACAAAATTAAGAAAGTCATGATTGTGCTTTTGTGTTAGGTGAGAAACATTTGTTGTCTAAGTTTCATTTTTTCAGCTGGGTTGAGGATATCTGCGAGATTCTCAAGTTGTTGTATGTATGAAGAGAAGTGCTGGTGAATGCTGATACCTGTTCCAGTAAGGGATGAGCATAGGTTTGTGGTCAATGTTGTCAAACCGCCAGCTGTGAACACATTCTTGACAGCCTGTGGAGCCACCACCGCACTGACATGAGTAGAGTTGCAATGAGATAAACGGCTGTTCTGGTTTGCTGAGCGGTTGACGACGTCATCTCATTTGCATATTAGGCCATGCCTCCATTTCCCGTCAAATAACACTCAAATCTGATCGGGAAAAGGTGGCGTTGCCGAATATGCAAATGAGATGACATCACCAACGTCTCACCTAATCAAAACATCCGTTTATCGCTTCACTACTGTTTTGGATGTAGATCTAGGATGATTGACAAGTACATATAGGTAGATCAAGGATGATCTGCGGGTGGAATGAGGTATGAAACGGTTGGCGGTGGGTCCGAAATGAAGTCATGTAACCTCTTTCAGCCAAGCAGATCAGCCGTTTATATCTCAAAATATTACTGAATAAAGATACGCCATCACGAGGAGAGGTGGGTGGTATGAATGGGCACCCGACCACGCATAAGTTTTGAAAATGCTATGCTTCACTACGAATAGGTCATGGGGTTTACGTGGACTGTATCACAATCCTTAAGTAGAAAAGTCAAGCCAGATAAACAGTTTTCAAATTTTCAATAACAATTCATAAAATGACATCACAACTAAAATCCTACATAGGCCATGCACACAGCAAATCATTCGCTTACACGTTCTTCCGTATTCATGCACCATTCAGACACAACCCCCACATAATCCATGCATGAATCACACACAGTTCACACAGCTTACACACGATTCACATACAAATCTCCCACTATGTTCACACGTACACTTCATTTACATACACTACAACTCGTCACGCGATTTTATAAGCAACGTACGCTAGCACACCACCAGCAACTACACCTTAGAATGTACACAGCAGTACTAACAGACGTACGCACAATATATAATATATAACCGTAGGTATTAGATAGACAACATAATTATATATATATATATATTAAAACTAGATTGACAATACTATACACAATATAAACTACTAATACAATACAAATAATTATGGAAATGTTCACGGACTCGGGGTTGGGGTGGAGTGGGGTGGGGTGGGGTTTTACTGTTACGTTTAACTGTTAATGAATGTTGATGACGATTACGACACTAATATCTTTGCACAAGAACGGAAATTGACGATGATGAAGACGATGACGGCAATGATAGTACTGACACGACAATTGACGACGATGAAGACGATACTGGCAATGATAGCAATGACACAATAATGACGAATGTTTCATAAAATTGAAGACGACGACAATGACTGTAATGACACGATACTGACGAATGTTTCTGCGCAACTCGCAGGTGATAATATGTGACACAGATGTTACCGGTAATGACCACGACGATGATGATGACGAAACAATGACAGGATTACTGAGACGGTGACGATAATGGCGACGACGATGCTGACACGACAATACAGGTCTGCGCAACTCGCAGGTGTTAATCGTTGACAGAGAAGATGACAATGACGACGACGACGACGATGATCATGACAAAACACTGACAAGATTACTGGGAACGTGACGATAATGGCGACGACGATGTTGACACGACAATACAGGTCTGCGCAACTCGCAGGTGTTTATCGTTGACAGAGAAGATGACAATGACGACGACGACGATGATGAGACGATAGGCAAGTCTGCGCAACTCGCAGGTGATTTTACCACACACACACGTTATACAGGGTCGGCTTTACTCACACGCTAACCAATACACAAGATTTCCGACCAAGAAATCACAGCCTGTCCGGACCCAGACTGGACACTACAATACAAATATAACCCTGTTAAAGTATATGTTTACGATAGGGTAAATCACACTTACTAACACATGACAACAACATTGACGAGACATAAGGATGATAGTGAACAACGCTCGTTAACATGCATTTATAATCTTACTGATTAACCCTTTTCCACTGACAGACTGACTCTGAAACCATACTACGAGTAACCGATACAATGGTGTTCTTTTTTAAGCTAACGAGACTGGAACTCATTGCCCATGTATTGTGCAATAGCTTCCCGTATCATTATCTTCAGAATAGACACACAATATACCAAGTACTAGGAATTTCTCATAAGGATAGGCATACCGCAGGATAAGGGTTAAATACACAATATATTTGAACAGAACGACATGATATAAGTATGTTTTTAAACCACAACTTACCATACTGACAAGCTACATATTACCACTTCGCAAATTTAAGAGGAGAACTTATTGGACACGTTTTGCTAAAATAACAATTTTGAAAACACATACTTATATGACGTCATAGATTGACATAAACAGACACCGTATAAAATTATCAATACTCACATAATCCAATTGAATAAGAAATATATGACGATTACAATCCGGTATTTCTAATACATATGACTTCAAAACACATAAATTACTAGATATGAAAAGTTATACATACGCCGTTCAAAATTCAATCAGGTTGCAAACACTTGAACACCGTACACCTGGCAGACTTTCAAACGACTGTCCCAAGCACTAGGAAATGATCATGCCCGTCACCTTGCAGTTCATTCTCAACCCAAGCGCATTCCTTTCAACAAAGACACGCACACCACTACTCCAAGCGCCAACACGTCTTATACACACGTAGCTATTTACATAAAATTTTGTAGCGAAAATGGAGAAAAAACTGCTGCAATGATTTATCGCGAATTTTGAATTCAGATCGTGACGTTTTCTCCCCCTTAAGAATTTTTCACAAAATGCATATAACATGATCTGAATTACTACAATATACCAACTTAAGCTAAACAATACAATACTACTAATACAATGTCATCTTACATACTTACATATTGTTAATTATGGAACACATCTACTGAGTACATCTGCACCTACATTGTCCACACCTTTGATACCATGAATGACAAATCTGTATGGTTGCAAGCTCAGCGCCCACCTCATCACTCTTCCATTTGACAGTTTGGCCTTGGTCATCCAGACTAATGGTTCATGGTCAGTCTCTAAAATAAACTCATTACCATATAAAAATCGTTGAAATTTCTGCACAGACCAAATAATAGCTAGGCATTCTTTTTCAATGGTTGAGAATGACCTTTCCCTGTCTAGGAGTTTTCTGCTACCATACATTACCGGAAACTTATTGCCATCATGCTCCTGCAACAGCACTGCTCCCAGGCCCACATCAGATGCATCAGTTCGCAAGATAAATTTCTTTGATAGATCTGGCAGTTTCAGTATGGGCGCTGTAGACATTTTTTCCTTCAACGTGTCGAATGCCCTTTGCTGACTGGCTGTCCATTCTACCTGATTAGGCTTGCCCTTACGTGTTAGATCTGTTAGAGGTGCAGCTACTGCTGAAAAGTTAGGAATGTACTTCTGATAGAAACTAATTAGACCAATAAACGATCTCACCTGTTTCTTGGTAAGCGGTATTGATACATTCAAAATTTTATCAATTTTACCTTGTTCTGGTTGTAGTTGTCCATTTCCAATAACATGTCCAAGGAACTCTAGACTCTTCATACCCACAGCACACTTTGATGGACGAGCTGGCAGATGGTAGGCTCTGAGACGTTCCAACAACTCTCTTAATCTCGAGACATGCGACTCCCATGTTTCGGTTGCAATGAGAATATCATCAATAAAGTTCTCCACATTATCCATCCCATACAAAACCTTCCTCATCATACGAGAAAAGACTGCAGGGGCGTTTACAACGCCAAATGGCATAACTTTCCACTGGAAGAGGCCTTCTGTTGTGACAAAAGCATTCATTTCCTTACTCTTCTCATCCATTTTGATTTGCCAATACCCCTTACTCAGGTCAACCTTGGAGAAATATTTACCATTTGACAACTTGGTATATAACGACTCCGGATGTGGAATTGGCTCACAGTCAAAAACAGTGATTTAATTAATTTTCCGAAAATCTGAGCAAAATCTATACGTACCATCTTTTTTCCGAACTAGAACGATAGGTGAAGCGTAGGGAGACTCAGATGGCTCGATTACATCCGTCTGGAGCATAGCATCAATTTCCTCTTTAATAATCTCCCTCATGTGGTGAGGCACTGGATATGGTTTTGACCGGATGGGATCTTGGCTGGTCAGCCTAATCTTGTATTCAGTACAATCTGTTCGACCTGGCAAATCTGTTAAAACATCACCATACGTATGCAACATTGATTTTACCTGTTGCTGCTGCTCACTACTTAATTCATCAGAGATGACAACATCCTCAGCTGTTTCTTTCGCCTGCCAATTTGGTGACACAATCTCTGGTTCTGAGATGTCCATATCAGTGTTATCATCCTGAAAAACAACATCAACAAGACCTGCACAGACATATTCTAAAGATCCTATTCCTACAGTACATACATCAACGTTTGATTCTGGTCTTTCCATATATTTCTTAAGGAGATTTGCATGAAAGGTTTTTACCTTTCCCAACACATTGACTCTATAATTTCCTATTCCAAACTTTTCTAATATTTGGAATGGTCCTTTCCACTGCATCAGTAACTTATTGTTATCTGTAGGCAGCAGAATAAGCACCTTATCACCGACCTTCATCTGACGATTCTTTGTCTTTGTATTGTAGTACTTCCGATACCGACTTGATGATTTCCTTAGTTCATCTTGTACGATCTGGACTGTCTCTTCCAACCTGTTTCTCAAATCGAAAACATATTGATAAGTTGTTCGAACTTCTGCATTATCCACCTCCCCTGTCCATAATTCACGTAATATCTTAAGTGGACCTCGTACTGTTCTACCATACAGTAACTCAAATGGGGAAAATCCAAGACTTTCTTGTTCTACTTCTCTATATGCAAATAACAGTGCGGGAAGGTACCTGTCCCAATCCTTTGGTCGTTCAGCACTCATCTTACGAAGCATCGATTTTAATGTGCCATTAAAACGTTCCACTAAACCATTACACATAGGGTGGTATGGTGTGGTAGTTAATTGCTTAAGAGATAACAATCTACTTACTTCTTTCATTACTGCTGATGTAAATTGTGATCCCATATCTGTTAAAATTTCTTTGGGCACACCAACTCTGGTAAACACTTCAAGCAATGCCTCTGCTACATTTTCTGTTTCGATCCTAGGCAATGCCACTGCCTCTGGATATCTAGTGGCATAATCTACTATTGTTAATATGTAGCGATTACCCCGGTCAGTCACAGGGTATAGTGGTCCTACCAAATCCACTGCAATTCGTTCAAAGGGTGTTTCAATTAAAGGCATCTGCCCTAAAGGTATCTTACCAACTCTACACTTAGGTACTGTTCGCTGACATATGTCACAGGACATACAGTGACGTTTGATGTCACTATGCAATCCAGGCCAATAAAACTGTGATTGAACTCGGTCCACCGTTTTTCGTACTCCAAGATGGCCACCCATCAATGATTCATGAGCCACTTTCATTACTTTCGTACGCAGTGACTGAGGGACTACTACTTGAGTATATTCTTTACCATGGTCAACATTTGGTGACATGAACTTACGGAGCATGATGCCATTGTGATAATAAAATGAAGAAACATTATTACCAGTATGTTTTTCTAAGCCACTTATGGCTAGTGGTTTAAGCTTACCCATACTTGTATCCTGTTCTTGAAATTCAATCAATTCTTCCCTTGTCACACCGATTCCACCATCTCTTGGTGTCTTTAATGGCGGTAGTCCTCTTTCCTTAGATCTCCATTGTGATCTGGTCTCCACAGCACTCACAGCGTCCATACATCTGTCACTCCATGATAAGTCAGGATCACTAGGTTCTCTGGCACCTGGAATATTACCTAAAATCAAATCATATGTCGGACACTCCATGCATGCCGCTTTTGCCATTCCCGCATAGTATGGTGTATCAATATTAATAAAAGCTACAGGGACAGTGCGTTTTGTTCCATCAACCAAAACACAGGTTTGAGATTCATCTGTCATACAGTCTTTATCTACAATGGATTGTTTAATCACTACCCCACTACAACCACTGTCCCTTAATACATTGACAGCCTTACCACATACAAACCCTCTTTGTACCGGCATCTTCGGATTACTTGACCCAATGGCTCCCGTCACTATGCTTGCTTCCACTCTTGCCTCTTCTGCAACAAGTGTAGCATCTGCTGTATTCTCTCGATCTCCATCTCCGTGGTCTACCTTCATACTGGATATGTTAACCTGTCTGTTGGGACACTCTCTTGCCATATGTCCAACCTTGGAGCATAGAAAACATCGTCTATCACTAACCGAAATAAAAGGCTTTTTGTTACTATCATTCGTGTGTTTGCTACCCGTAGGTTTATTACCTGTAAATTTATTACCTGTGAAATTCTGATTTGGTGCCTTATCCGGTTTATGATAGGATGCTGGTCCTCCTCTGGCATCTAGAAACTGTTCTGCTAATGTCGCCATCTCTCTTGCACTGCTAGGTTTTCTCTCCTTCAAAAAGACATTAAGTTCTCGATTAGCCATATTTAATAATTGCTCCCTCAGGAGCAAATCCTTAACACCCTCAAAGCTTTTCTCCGTACTACTCAGCTCAACCCAACGTATGAAATAATTCTCAAGCCGGATTACGAATTGAGAAAAGGTCTCACCTGAATCTATCTTAGCAAATCTGAATTTACAACGAAATCCCTCCTCCGTCATATCATACCGTTTTAGTAGCGCTGCCTTTAACACAGGGTAGTCATCGGCGTCTGTTGTCACTATTCTGGAGTAGACTTCTAATGCTCTACCCTTCAAGAGAGTACTTAGGTACGTCGCCCATTGTGTCTTATCCCATCCCTGTGATGTAGCAATGCGCTCAAATCTCTGTAAGTACG
This sequence comes from Chaetoderma sp. LZ-2023a, assembly GCA_034401795.1. Taxonomy (NCBI): domain Eukaryota; kingdom Metazoa; phylum Mollusca; class Caudofoveata; order Chaetodermatida; family Chaetodermatidae; genus Chaetoderma; species Chaetoderma sp. LZ-2023a. The sequence goes on along the minus strand of CM067369.1, from coordinate 64,354,733 downwards.
CATCTATATTGTCACTGTTATCGTCGAATGGTGGCATCCTCGGAGCCTTGGGAATAGAACATGAATGGTTAGAGTTTTTCCCTGACATTATATCGCTAGTATCATGTGACTGGTTCATTCTCCTTTGTTTTTCTAGCTCTAACTCCCTTTCAATAATCTGAAGTTTGAACTTACTTTCATGTTCCCGTTCTCTCTCACGTTCGCGTTCCTCTCTCTCCCGTTGTTTCTCTTCTCTCTGCTGTGCTCGGTCCTCTCGCTCTAGCTTTGCTTGCTCTGCCTCTTTCTGTATAGCGACCTGATCGGCAACAAACTTCTGCAATGATTCTGCCGCATATCCAAGCTCTTTTCCAAGAGAAACAATCTTGGCAAGGTCCATTGTTACACTGAAACATACACACAGTAAATTATAACAAATGTAAGTGAGGTACAATACAATTTATGTGCAATAAACATTTAGCCTAAGCTATTACGTTGCTCAATGACTATTCAAAAATTCCCATTTGACTCTTAACATGATTTAATAAAATAACATATTTCGTAGAAAATTTGAAAACTATCTTCTTAAAGATCTGACAGAATAAAAAATTGTCCCCGGCATCTCCACCAAAATGTCACGATCCTTAAGTAGAAAAGTCAAGCCAGATAAACAGTTTTCAAATTTTCAATAACAATTCATAAAATGACATCACAACTAAAATCCTACATAGGCCATGCACACAGCAAATCATTCGCTTACACGTTCTTCCGTATTCATGCACCATTCAGACACAACCCCCACATAATCCATGCATGAATCACACACAGTTCACACAGCTTACACACGATTCACATACAAATCTCCCACTATGTTCACACGTACACTTCATTTACATACACTACAACTCGTCACGCGATTTTATAAGCAACGTACGCTAGCACACCACCAGCAACTACACCTTAGAATGTACACAGCAGTACTAACAGACGTACGCACAATATATAATATATAACCGTAGGTATTAGATAGACAACATAATTATATATATATATTAAAACTAGATTGACAATACTATACACAATATAAACTACTAATACAATACAAATAATTATGGAAATGTTCACGGACTCGGGGGTGGGGTGGAGTGGGGTGGGGTGGGGTTTTACTGTTACGTTTAACTTTTAATGAATGTTGATGACAATTACGACACTAATATCATTGCACAAGAACGGAAATTGACGATGATGAAGACGATGACGGCAATGATAGTACTGACACGACAATTGACGACGATGAAGACGATACTGGCAATGATAGCAATGACACAATAATGACGAATGTTTCATGAAATTGAAGACGACGACAATGACTGTAATGACACGATACTGACGAATGTTTCTGCGCAACTCGCAGGTGATAATATGTGACACAGATGTTACCGGTAATGACCACGACGATGATGATGACGAAACAATGACAGGATTACTGAGACGGTGACGATAATGGCGACGACGATGCTGACACGACAATACAGGTCTGCGCAACTCGCAGGTGTTAATCGTTGACAGAGAAGATGACAATGACGACGACGACGACGATGATCATGACAAAACACTGACAAGATTACTGGGAAGGTGACGATAATGGCGACGACGATGTTGACACGACAATACAGGTCTGCGCAACTCGCAGGTGTTTATCGTTGACAGAGAAGATGACAATGACGACGACGACGATGATGAGACGATAGGCAAGTCTGCGCAACTCGCAGGTGATTTTACCACACACACACGTTATACAGGGTCGGCTTTACTCACACGCTAACCAATACACAGGATTTCCGACCAAGAAATGACAGCCTGTCCGGACCCAGACTGGACACTACAATACAAATATAACCCTGTTAAAGTATATGTTTACGATAGGGTAAATCACACTTACTAACACATGACAACAACATTGACGAGACATAAGGATGATAGTGAACAACGCTCGTTAACATGCATTTATAATCTTACTGATTAACCCTTTTCCACTGACAGACTGACTCTGAAACCATACTACGAGTAACCGATACAATGGTGTTCCTTTTGAAGCTAACGAGACTGGAACTCATTGCCCATGTATTGTGCAATAGCTTCCCGTATCATTATCTTCAGAATAGACACACACTATACCAAGTACTAGGAATTTCTCATAAGGATAGGCATACCGCAGGATAAGGGTTAAATACACAATATACTTGAACAGAACGACATGATATAAGTATGTTTTTAAACCACAACTTACCATACTGACAAGCTACATATTACCACTTCGCAAATTTAAGAGGAGAACTTATTGGACACGTTTTGCTAAAATAACAATTTTGAAAACACATACTTATATGACGTCATAGATTGACATAAACAGACACCGTATAAAATTATCAATAATCCAATTGACTAAGAAATATATGACGATTACAATCCAGTATTTCTAATACATATGACTTCAAAACACATAAATTACTAGATATGAAAAGTTATACATACGCCGTTCAAAATTCAATCAGGTTGCAAACACTTGAACACCGTACACCTGGCAGACTTTCAAACGACTGTCCCAAGCACTAGGAAATGATCATGCCCGTCACCTTGCAGTTCATTCTCAACCCAAGCGCATTCCTTTCAACAAAGACACGCACACCACTACTCCAAGCGCCAACACGTCTTATACACACGTAGCTATTTACATAAAATATTGTAGCGAAAATGGAGAAAAAACTGCTGCAATGATTTATCGCGAATTTTGAATTCAGATCGTGACAGACTGGCCTTGCATCACCATAGGGTAATAATAATAATAATAATAATAATAATAATAATAATAATAATAATAATAATAATAATAATAAATATAGCTACAACTACCAATGCCCCGGTTCCAAACATTCCATTGGCGTTAGATGTGCCTAATGCACAGCGTATTTACAAATAGTTAGCATGTTGTCGTGAACAAACATGAATGCCCCGTTATCACTGAGCATATTCCCCAATTTTTAGGTTGATATTTCCAGTGGTTCTAGAGAAGTTGATTGCTTTGTAATTTATGATGTCATCTAGATGGCTGCTAATCCTATTGGAACAGAAAATGTCCTTAATCAAATCGGATTCCACTCGAAGCATGCATAACATTTTCCAATAGTCTAGGAAAAGGTCATGAAACATCAAATAACCAAGAAATTTACAATGTTAGGCGAGGGTTGTGATTGGGATCACAAACAGAACATCTCAGGCAAATCCAAGATTCACAATCAGATTGTATGGATGAATGGAGGTGATATAGGCCAAAAAATAAAGCATGTAGACATTTGTCCTCTAACTGGTGGCATTAACCTTGTGGTCGGATCAGATTTTAATGCAGACCTACGGCAACAACTGTGCCCCATGGCGAATCAGTTTTCAAAAAATATTTCACCGGAAAGATTATTGACTAGTAAAACCATGTAATTAGTACATGGCAGTTTATTCTTGGTTCATGATGCATGTGTGCACGTATGTGCACGTGTGCATGGGAGTGGGTGTGGGCGTGCACGTGATATACACTCAACATACCCCCAAGTCGAATTAGTTTCAAAACATTCACCAGCACATTTGAATAAACAATAACTCATACAATTTAGGCATACATTTTCTAAAAGTGCCCTCTCTCATTTGCAAATGGATAGTTCGCAAGACCTTTGTAGAAGTCGGGTGTGAATAACTTGAGTGTTAAATTGGTAAAGTGGATATCAATACATGACGCTAGATTTCCAAGATATCCACCGACGGCCATCTTGGTTTATGAAATACAACGTATGTCTTCGGATAATTGTTCTTCTATGACCCTAAGGAACTTCCATGAAATAGGAGATATTTGTATCATGACCTGATGTCGACACCGAATTTTGAGCATGTCTACTAGTAGCCGATTATCCTATGTACGAGGCACCCAGATATGATATCAGAATCTAAATCTATTACCATACGAGTAGTAAAACTGAAAGCAGACGCAATATATTATTTTTGTCGTCATAGAATAAATAGACGTAATTGTCTCTACAAGAATATAGTGTGGATGAAACTAATGAACGCTGGCGATGAGGACGAGGACGAGGACGACGACATTGTCGTCGTCGTCGTCGTCGTCGTCATCGTCATCATCATCATCATCATCATCATCATCATCATCATAATCTTCACCTACTCATCATCATCATCATTCACCTCCTCCTCCTCCTCCTCCTCCTCCTCCTCCTCCTCCTCCTCCTCCTCCTCCTCCTCCTCCTCCTCCTCCTGCTCCTCCTCCTCACCACTCCACTCATCCTCATCATCAACATAATCATCATCATCAACATCACCAACATCATCATCATCATCACCACCATTATCAGCAGCAAAAATGGCAACAACAACAGCATCAGCAACAACAACAACGTCGTCGTCATTGTCATTGTCGTTGTCATCGACGGTGGCGGCAGCTGCGTTGGCGGCAGCAGCGACGGTGTCGTCAGCGGTGGCGGCTGAAGCAACCGTACGAAGTGCCGCCTGTTTCAAAACGTTCATGTCGACATGAATTCATATTGAGAATATTGAGAACGTAGTCAATATTTTGATGTAAGCTTGAATTCGATTTCATGACGCGTGGTCATATTCAGGCCGTCCCAAAATATATGTTGGTGTAGGGGTGTTTTTTTGCGACAACTGTTTCAAAACTTTCACGTCGTCATGAAATTCATATTGAGTGCGTAGCGAATATATTGATGTAGGCATGAAATATCACTACTAATTAACGACGGTGTCAATCTATATTGAGGTAGGGTCAAAATCGTACCATCTGTTTCAAAACATTCATGTAATTAAGTCTCCAATATGGCCAGCATACCAAATCCAAATTCGCGCCAATTTGGATAAACAACGCCTCGCTATATTGGAGACATGGTCAATTTGGTGGGGGCTCGAATATGCTTGCTATATTGGAGGCGTTGCCAATTAGTCGGTGCTCGCTAATTTCATTTGATGCGCGCATGAATTTGCGTTTAGTACGTGCTTGACTTTGATTGCGTTCGTAATATGTATTTGATGTGAAAGTATTGAAACATTTGGCGCGCGTTTTAAATTAGATGGCAAATTCAAGCGTGCCTCAAAATATTCACTGCGCTCCCAATATATTCATTGCGCTCTCAATATGAATTTCACGACGACATGAAAGTTTTGAAACAATTGGCACGGCATACATCCGGCGATGGCGGCAACGCAACAGCAGCAGTAGTAGTAGTAGTAGTAGTAGTAGTAGTAGTAGTAGTAGTAGTAGTAGTAGTAGTAGTAGTAGTAGTAGTAGTAGTAGTAGTAGTAGCAGTAGATACAATATCTTGCATGGTCATTACTTAATGATAAGTAAATTCAACATTAGCATACATATCTGTGTCCATACTATCTGGACAAATAAGTTCTTTTTGAATAGCCCTTGCAACCACATTCGAATTATATCTTCAAGATTTTAATCCATATTATTAGATATATAGATATTTATTGCCACAATATGCCATAAGGCCCTTGAGTGTAACAACTCAAATATATATATTCATGGAAAAAACATACAATAATTAATACAGAAGTTTAATAAAAATTTATTATGTATATAGTACATTGATAATTTACCTTTAACAAGCCACCAGCCCACATATGAATAGTAATCGCCCATAAATACTCCCAACCCCTCCCCTGATCAACCGGCGACAATGCTCAATTCAATGTTGAATATTTTGAAACTAGTTTGACTGTTTACTTTCTCCTAGTACCATTTTCAGGTGTACGAATTGTATTGTAAATAAATTATGCAGCTTAATGACTGTTGAATATTTGAGTCTGAATTGAAACTAATTTGACTGTGCAAATTGATCGATTTACTTTCTCCTAGTGATATTTTCAAATGAACGAATTGTATGTCATTGATCAATTTGCAGTTTAATGACTGTTGAATATTTTGAAACCAATTTGACTTGTGATAATTTTCAACCTACTTTGTCCTTGTGGCATTTTGAAGTGTACAGCTGTATATCATTAATAACTTCGCAATTAAAAAAACAAACCAGTTGAATATTTTGATACTAATTTGATTGGAAAATCCATAATTTACTTTCTTCTTATGCTATTCTCGTGTACGAATTGTATGTCATTGCTAAATCCGAAATTTAATGAATGTTGAATATATTGAAAATAATTTGACTGGAGAAAATGCTCAATTTGTATTCTTCTTGCGTATAATGAAGGCTTGATATGTATATGCTGCTAATTTCTTTACGATAGTCGGGTTTTCAATTATAAATGGCTCGCAATGTTTCCATTCTGGATTGTTAACATGATTTATACCGAGTGCTAAACTACCCCAACGTAATTTCCATTTTTGCAATATATGTTAACGTGTTCATTTTTAAACCACCTTACGGCAATCGGATTATCTTGTTACCAGGTTTATCACTTGGTTTATTACTTGGATTAGATTTTGATATTTTCATAAAATTTCGATATCTCATTCAGAGTGTTAATTTTAATTGTTCATACGCTTAGAAATATAATATTTACCTTGGTGTTCAACCAGTTTTATATTGGACCAGTTTTTTAAGTTGTTTAAATGCAAGTGTAAACCTAGTAATAGCTATACGACGTTTAAAGCCATACACCCGGTTTAAATAAACAGCCTAATTGAGTTCCACTGTATGTGCCATGTAATTGATTATTTCCTGGTAAACATACTGTGTCTTGAGGTATCTTTTGTAGCGAGGTGTACTTGCTCATCGGATCCCATCATTAAACCACGCATATTAGTTATTTTCTTATTGTATTTTCTAATAAAAACTGTAATAATCATATGTTCGCTTCTTTGTACATTGCTCTCATTTAAGCTAAAAATGTTAAATCTATGTCCTAGATATGTGTTCATTACTGATATGAGTCTGCTGTATTTACTCCGCTGAGTCATGTCATATCTTGCTTTCTACAAGCATTACTGTCTTCATCAATCGGGACTATGCGATTCTGGATAGAGTTACAATGCGACAGATTAATGCTAGCTTCTTCGCCAGTACACGTCAAGTGACTGCGTCATGTATATTTTCGTAATAATATTCAATCTAAGGTGGCATGTAAGGACAGCTGCTTATCATGGTAGGGTTGACATTTTGTATTATCATAGTTGCATACATGTTGCTCCGTTATTCCGCATTTCACGATCTTATGACCATACATACCTTTATTATGACCATAGACCAGTGATCACTCGGTTACATATAGATCAACTGTGCCTCATCTACAAGAGGCACTCGAAATAAAAAATCAACGGTCAACCACGGTCGCTAAAATCTAATTAATGGCAAGGCCATCCAGGCATCGCATCCGAAAACTATTATTGATGGCCATGGTTGACCTCAGCTGTAATCCAAACGAAGCTCTGAGTAAAATCCTAAAATATGTGCTAACATCAGCTGCTAAAGCCTCAGTATTTCCTGGAATAGCAGCAACATGAAATCCTATATTGATGATCCACGTGTTACAAAGCTGTCTGAACAGCGCAACACACTGCTACTATGCATATATCAAAGCAGTCAAAATCAGCACCAAACTGAACTAAGACAGAATCGCAATAAGATCCTGCACCTAATCAGTGAGCGATTGAAGGAACTCGCAATCAAAAGAGCAGTTGACCTGGTAACTGAGAGAACGTCCACAGATGATTGTCGAAAAATGTTCAGAGCAACCAATGCATTGAAAATAAGTACTCAACAGCAGCCACTTACTGTACATAACGCTCATGGTTACTTTATCGGCTCTGACCAAGCAATGGCTGAAACAATGAAGAAATGGTTCAATGATTAGTTGACTGAGACATAAAACGAACATTTACTCGGGTTCGAAGGCCAGGAACAACCCCTGCAAAAATCAATAACAAAAACAGAATTTAGGAACGCTTTAACATCCCTAATGAATGGCCGTGAATGAGGGCCTGACAGCATTAATACCAGCGTGATGCAAACCGCACATGTCATCACCTCTGTCTTTGAACAATACCTCCACATCGCCGCAGTAAATAGAATGGGCACTCGTCATACTCCAAAACCCTAGGAAACTTTAGCACCTCATTCCAACATTGTACCAATAGTGCTTTTGAACATCGTCTGAAAATGTATATCAAATGCGACATTATCTCGTATCGGAGAAAACATTGACAAATGTATTAGAAACAGGCAGAGTGGTTTTAACAGATGGCGTAGCTGCATTGGCATAGTCTGTGCACAATGAATGCTGATGTCAGTAGCATTATCACGGCATTGGAACCTCTACAAGACCGACATCGATATGTCACCTGGATTTGCTACATCAAGAGACCATGGATCCTTCATTATCGCCATCAAGCTGGCTGTGAGTATGACGAACTATGCCTGGTGAGACGCTTATTGCCTAGCACAACTAAATGTTCGTGTTAAATCAACTCTTTCTGCAGTTTGAGACATCATTAAGATCACCACAAGGTGATGCTTTTTATCACAAGTGCTCTTCATTTGCAACCTCGATGCAGGTCTAATTTCTGTTTGAGAGCACTCGACCAAAACCTCCAATCTCAATGATAAGAATGTCACGAGAGATGGAGTAAGCAGATGATGTTAACTTTAACGGTGAGGGAACCGGTCCTCTTGATACATTAATTCCAGCAGCTGTAGAACAGCTCAATGCTGTTAACATCTTCGGGAATGAAGTCAAAACAGAGTTCAATCACACATACCTATCGAAATCATTCTGGCGGTACTCTCCCCACTCCGCCCCCACATCCACCAGCACCCAGGGAACACTTCGAAGACTCTTTGCTTCCCACCAGTGCCGCGCCAACTACGTCGCCATGTAAAAGGCAATATCTCCTTCCTCTTTGGAAGTTGTGGATTTGTGGCTCTAACACCCCCATGAAAGTCAAGATGCTACTATATGTTTTCATAATGCTATACAATCGCAATAGCTGAGCAGCTTCAAATGCTGTGAGGGTAGCGCAACAGCGATGGTCTGTGATCGGACATGTGCTAAGAATGCTAGAAAACACGCCTGCTCTGAAAGCACTCTAATTTGCAGTCGTATGCGCGAACATGTATCAGACACGCAAGGGACACAACAGCATCAACAAACGTGGTTTGTGATAATAAGGCCCTTTAATGATTATATCTGATTTCTCGTATTTGACTGATTATATCTGACTGATTGTATATGACTGATTACATATGACTGATTGCATATGATTGATACATAATGTAATATATATATACCTCGTATATTGACATCAATTTCAATTTATCTGATTATGTTTCTTATAATGACTACTACTGACTATTGCTATTATTATCTGACTGTGATTATTGTATTGCTATTATATCTATTCAAAATATTACATTTACTTTGAATCGTTGTACGCTCTGCAAACATTGCGAAATTCCTTAAAATTGCGTTTTAATTAGGTTTCAAATGTAATATCCCGTGGCCAACGCGTGAGTATATTATGCAACGTTTGCATTTTCGAAGAAGCATACTGCGTTTAAACGCGGTATATAAAAATCAATGTGTAGCGAACTCTGTCCTACCAAGCTCTTTCGTCCGAAAATAGTGAGAGAGAGAGAGAGAGAGAGAGAGAGAGAGAGAGAGAGAGAGAGAGAGAGAGAGAGAGAGAGAGAGAGAGAAAGAGAGAAAGAGAGAAAGAGAGGGGGAGGGGGAGGGAGGGATAGATAGATAGATAGATAGACACAATCTGTCACTTAAGTATATGACGTCATAAAGAATGATCTCACGCGTAGGCGGACGTCACAATCAAAATGCGTATTGAGTGACGTAGTTCGAATGTACGAATTGTATATCTTTACTACTTAATAACCATTCTGCTAAATATTTTGAAACTAATTTCGCAGAGTGCTGATGCTACCATAGACAGCAAAAGCAACCAGCCAATATCGTTTCAAAATATTCGACAGGTTGCCTCCATAGTTTTCTGGAAATTGAGATTTAGGGTTCAGTCGATCACAATACGGGCAAAGCGTGTATGTAGCTTAGCTAGAGATTATCGGGACATAGCTAAAAGTGCATTCATCAATTACAATGATTCCGTTAATTTTCTTTCCTGGCTTTATTGCCATATATAATGTCCCGATATATAGTACATAGAAATACAGATCTATTGCTACATGAATGGCTTGCTCTTGGGAGAAGTCTTGCTGGATGAGTTTTGGACGTTATCGAAATATCACCAGATAAGTAGAAAGGCGACAGGATGGGCGACTGTTCGGATTGGTCGAAAGAGTGATGCCGTCATCAATATTTGAACTAGACCACGCCCCTTTTTTACTCGGGTCTGATTGGTCGAGAGTTGTTTCTATTGTTATCTCTCGATCAATCAGATTCGAGTATGTTTTGGCAGGAAAAAGGGGGTTGTAACCTAATTCAAATATTGATCACATCATCACCCTCTCCACCAATCAGACCAGCAGCCCATCCACTCGCCACATTTTGTTGGTGTACATCTTTTGCTGTGTGCTGATGATTGAAAGGTGCATAGGAAAAACCTGAAGGGGGCATGGCCAAAGGTTATGAGACACCTCGCAGGCAATCAGAACAGCCACCTATATAATGTTATAATGTGTTCGGACATGTTCTATCAATCGAGCTCACGGGACATCTCTCAGCCAGGGTACAAAAGCATGTGGAAAAAAGTGTAATTTCATCAGGCTTTTTGAGAATTAAACAAATCTTATAATTGTCATGGAGAATTCAGCATACTCTTTCGATTGTGAAGTGTCTGTAGATCACGATAACAATATGTACATACGAGTTATGAAACATAAAGAAGAAATGGTAGTTGGCATACAGAAATTTACTGTTGCTAGCTAATATCCCACTAAGCTAGGAGTATGTGTGCACTATAAAGCATTTAGAAACTTTAATGACATGATGCCTGTCTTCGAGGATACGGTTTGTAGAATTGGAATAGCAATGGAGTAGAGAATACAGAGTATGTTTGCAAGCTAGGCTAGAACCTCAGTTAAAAGCTTCCATTTACACTAAGCATCCATATGCCAATCTATGTTGGCACTTTACACTACCAGGTCGATGTGAGATGAAACCCACATTTAGATGAATTCCCCTCATTAATGAGGCTTGTCATATACTAACATCGCAGCAATCAATACTGCCCTAGTGACCTCTATGTTGTTGGGGAGAGAGAGAGAGAGAGAGAGAGAGAGAGAGAGAGAGAGAGAGAGAGGGAGAGAGAGAGAGAGACAGGGAGAGAGAGAGAGACAGACAGACAGACAGACAGACAGACAGACAGACAGACAGACAGACAGACAGACAGACAGACATACAGACAGACAGACAGACAGACACAATTCATCACAAGAGTCATGGGATCTGTTGTTAAGCATGCGGTTACTGCCCAACAAGTGTCATTCTAACACGGATATCTGTCAGGCATATTCACTAAGTCACCAGTATCAGGAAATAGGCCTACCTTATATTAATGTTGGACACTGACATTTGGAGCGAAATAGAAACACTGCTACGTAACCAAGATAACATTGCAGAAAAGTTAATCTCTGACGCTGTGTATATTACCCATAGCAATGAAGAACTGAAGATAATCATTGAGTATCCTATTGGAAGTGGAGGATCAGAAAGAAGGAAAGAGTATCCATTTTGTTAAATGTTGATGAACCTTTTATTGGCCCAGGCAGTGTGAGAGCTCCATAATCTATTAGCGGGGGTCATCTGATCTTATGAACGAAACTGACAATTCTGAGAAGAATGTCTCGATGTGTACCCTTCCCGAGACCCACTGGGTTTACTACCGTGCTTTGGAGTTCGAAGGATAACTATGCCATGAAAGCAAAGATAACTCTTAAAGATTCTTTGGTACAAGTAAGTGGGTGATTATCAATGCCATGTTTATCTGAGTCTTCAAAACCTCTGGCTACTTATTTAGATTTGTGTATATTTCCACTTGGTGTTTCTTTCTATGTACATTAAATACGTTGCCGGGATACATCTCTGCATACATCTGCAACTTCTTCATACACATAGAAATTGCACCACTTTTTAATTTCTTCAAATTTGACCTTGTAAAATGACACGTCTCATTGTTTGGAACATTAGCAATGCTGCTGTTTTCTAGCATGTCTGGACTGTTTGAGTATATTTCTAAACACTAACAGACCTGTGAAGATGGCATTATGTACATGTACATAGGGCTCTCCATGCCAAACAAAAATCACCACACCATCTTGTCCAATGACAATACCAGCCCCATGGCATTCATTACTGTGCTTATTTTTCTATTAAACAGCATCACCTGTGCTATAATTTTCACATGTTCTAGTTTGTTTTCTAAGAGCACGACTAATTCTCTTTGACCATTATGTTTCAGTAAATGCTTTTCTAGCAGCATGTAATGCTGTTAGATGTACAGCGACATCCTTGCTTATGGTAAGACCTTCCAAAGCAGGTAAATCATCTATTAAGACTGATGGCAAGTTATGAGTTTGCCCATAAACAAGTATATATGAACTAAAACCATGAACATTATTTAGCGAGTTCTTAGCACTAACAAACCAGACTAATGCTATGGTCCAGTCAATGTCATTATCATGCTTAACTTTGCACAAAATCTCACTACTAGTTCTTTTTATGATGCTCTAGAATGCCATTACTCCAAGGACTCTCTGCATTGGTTGTTTTACATGACATTAAAGTTTTCAGTCATGTCTCTAAATTCTTTGTTATCAAACTCTCTACCATTATCACTAAATATAACATTAGGATGACCATGTACTCCAATCCAAAACTGTATAACGTTTCTAACAATTAGGACTGCTTGCTTTGAGATACTAATGGTGGTGGCACTACATCTAGTGAATAAGTCAACCATATGAAAGTACCATAAACTTTAATTTCCTGTAGGTTCACAGCTACTATGCACACATGATTAAATTAGTATGCTAATAGCAAACTCACAGCAGGTTTAGCAGGAGGACATTTAAAATGTAGGCAAGCACGATTATTAACAATGTCACAAAGTTCATATTGGGTGAATTGTTCGAATGATTGTTAATCTTCTCAAATGCACATACAGACTCAGATGTTGATTGTTTAATTTTTATACATCTACTGTCAGAATTAAAAACTAGACTTGAATGTTCACTAAATATCAGCTTTTCAATGTTGCAACATAATGTCAAAACTAACTAGCTATCTTTGGCAGACAGATTTGAATTGTCTAGTAATGTAAATGCTAACACTGAATCAGGTAGGGCCACCTTATATTTTTTAGATTTGTTCTACTTATATAAAGTCTGCAATGTAATTGGAAATACTCATATCATCACTTCTTTTAAAACCTTTAACATTAGTATATGCTTTTTATCCACAATCTATATTCGCTTCCTTGTAAATGGCATCCAATGCATCTAACAAAAGTTGCATAGCACCCGCAGTATTTAAGTCTTCTGCTTTCAGCTCTAATGCTCTAATCTCGTGCTTTACCAGATAGAGAAAGAGCCATGGCAAGGGCTTGCTTTTTAACATCTAAATTAGTCACGAGGCACCACATATCGAGCTCATTGCACATTGTACATACTGAGCACAAATGCGTGCTTCATAACCAATATTGTCTGAAAACCTCAGCAGATATTTATAACTTTGTTGTGTATTTTTTATAAACCACGTTCTGCTACCAATGTTAAGTCAATACAAATAGGCAAGCAATAAAATCAACATAAGCAAGCGAGCAAAGTATGAAAGATACAAAAGGTCCTCACAAAGCTTACCAGCTGCACATGGACGATTCCACCCATGTATCGTCGTTGTCTCATCACATAATTGTGCAAGTAAAACGTACTCTAGACTAGATTGTGCTGTCTGATACACAGAATATAATTGTCCTCTAGACACATTCTGATGCTAAAACTGTATAATAGTAACAACCAAGCACAACAATCCTCGAAATCTTTGCTACAAACTTTGGATTTAATTCCACAAATATAATACACATGCTGCTTCGATCTATACAACTCTAGCCACGTGTATGGCTTCGATAATTATGATTATCCTGATGATGTTGATGCTGATGATGACGACAGTCCGGTGATGGGTGGGTGTGTGAAGGGATATTATCTCAGTTCAACCAAACCTTATGGCGTTCCGTAAAAGCTGTTAGGTTTCTATGAGTGACACCACTAAACTCCATGACTAAAGGAGCTATCTACGCCACATAAGTAATCCCAGCTTATTTTATTAAGAGAACGCAGATTCCTACAGACTGTAGTCATTAGTTAGTAGGATTTCGTCACTGAAAGCGAAGCTATGCCAGTTTTCTCTTTCAAAGTAGCTCTGTCCCACCATTAAGCTCATTCGTAACAGTGTGAATGCAAACATTGCTCTATAAAATAATCAAAACACACATATAGCGGTATTAAAAATGGTTTCTAAGAAGTCTGTAGTGACAACATACACATGTGTCGATTGCAGCACATAAGACTGCTGATCACGTTGCATGACATAGTACTAAAATCAAAGTGCGTTACACAGACCTTCTTAAAATTAAGAAAGATCACCATTATATCTATCTATTCTTCAGCCACCACAATGTACTTATTGCATACATATTGCCTATTATCAAATTGACCACATGCCAGCACTCAGCGTGCACAAATAAACCAGACTTTCAACCAAGGATCTATTCGCCATCGCATAGCCATGACATCATAGACATAGCAGCAGCATTCATCATTTTGAAATCTCGGGTACAAATCAGTCCAGTAGCTGTATCACAGTTCCAGCCATTATCATGCGATGAACCATATTGATTACGAATCGCATCCAGTGATCCGGAGTGCTTGGCAAGTTCGGGGCCATACCAGAACGATGCCGTTAATCGAATGTGAAGGATTGACTTGCGCTAACTCGCCATCAATGTAGACTCTCACGCGAACTTCAGCAGAAAAGAAGCCAAAGCAAACATTAGCAGAACAGCTTCGCCCGCCATGTGTTAGGAAGAAAACCTCCCTGGCGCTAGTTTTTAGCACCATGCAGAAACTTAGAACTACGGTGCACTGACACCCAGTTGTAACAGCGGCAGTAGCTAGGCCCGAGGCCAATGACCTGAACATCTGTGCCATTCATAGACACTATAGCGGTGACGGATTAAGCAAGCGTCGGCCACAACCAAACATCACAGCAGTGGTGGCATCTCATATGCGCACCTCTACAATGGACCTCGGAACACATGTAATACCTTCCAGACCGATGCCAACATCTTTGGCAATGTCAGCTTCGGCTCCACCAGTGCTTAACATCAGTGATTCCCAGGTAGGCTACACTGTGTTTGTACCTAAACAAGTTTTGGACCAATCTGCACAGACTGACATGACTATCCACGATTGGCTGATAGGACCAGATATGTCCGATCAATAGGAAGATTGGATACTTATTAACATATACCTTTTATTATTATCTATTAGTATATGATAAATGATATTATGTGGTGCCAAAAACGAAAACATAATATACAGAACGAGAAATCGTTCGGGTGACTTCAGTCACAAATCCTGCATAAACTTACTTGTAAATGTCTATATGTACAGGAGCCTCGACGTCTTCAACCAAGGAGTAATTACGCTTCAACTGAAAGAAGACGTCCTCGCACACAAATGTTGTAGGAATAATTACCTGTTTTTAATGTTAATAAAATAATCCCAAACCCCAAAACAAAACCAAAAAAACAAAAACCTCCCTGATCTAAGAAACCTGGGTCAGAAAAAATCAAAAGTATGCCTCCCTATGCCAAACCTTCAGCACACCTCTTGTGCCTATCACGTATATCAATGTGCCTCTCACATGTCTCGATCTTGCAAAATACATAATTCTCACTTAGCGACTGCAATGCAGGCTGCGATCCATTCGTCGGCATTGCTCGGCCCGTGGTGCCAAACTAGGTGGAGTGGTGTAGCACAGATTGTGTAAGACCGGGCTAGACTAGCCCGTACCAGCACGTTTGTCTTCAACTTCCTAATATGACCATCACTGTTGTATGCATAGCGTGTGTATTATAACACATTTAGGAAATAATAGAGTCCATAAGATTGCCTACTGTGCATGCACGATAATGTAGATAGGCCGAGCACGCTGTACTGTATGAAAAGAAAAGCGCATGTACTAATGCCCGCATTGTGGTTAAGCCTGTAATACCTATGACATCATAAACATGTGATTGCTGTTTTTTGCCAACTTGCACACGATTGGCTGCAATGGATTGCTGGTCATTTTGATTTGTCACCCAAAACTATAAAAGGGCTCACTTTGGCCCATAAAAATATGTCGAGATTAAGTTGTTGTCCAGTATGGAAACATATTGAAAAGCTCTCAAGCACATGTTGCGCCACGTATATACATCTACTACAACGTGGTACCAGTAACTCAGTGCCGGATTGGAGACCCTCTCATGATGCCGAAAGCACAAATTTGTGTGGTCCAAACTTTGGGCTAAAACTTAGCTCAATAAATTGGCTTGAGCTGAACTGTATGCTAGCCGAAAAGGCACCAGAATCCTTTGGCCGGCGTGTGGGCAAAAATATAACTTCTATCGGTACTCATACTAAAAAACTAACTTTTGTGAAAAAACTCATGAGTCGTCCTATAGCCACGATTATTATCTCGCCATTACTTGCCCGTACCACAACTGAAAAGTGGTATAACAACTCATATTATAGTAGCGCCTAAAAACTGTGATACCTCACCTCTGCCACCAGGTGTGTAATTGTAGCGATTTTGCCCATAATTGTACTATTTAGTCCTGTATATAAGTTTAATAAACATTACATAACAAAGTGCGACATAGTAATTCTGGTGCTCATCATCCTTGAAGCATTCCACTTCACTTATTTTGGAGGCCCCGGAAGTTATTGCAACTGTTCTTCGACCTCATCTGATGAAGACAGCGAACCAACTTACCATCGTCTGTTAGCACTGGGAGTTAGCTACACACAACAGCATTTGCATACTCCATTCTAGTGGCATTCATATCACTGAGATTGGAGGGTTTTCTCATGCAGAATGTGCGTGGACAGATGATAGTTCTGCGGCGATGTAGCAAGAGAAAAGCACTGGTGATAAACCATCACTTTCTCGTGATCCTATTGTTGGTTCAAACTCTATAGAAAGCATAGATTTGACGCGAACATTTAGTTTTGTATTTGCCAATAAGAGCCAAGCGTAGTTCGACATCATCGTAGCCATCTTGGTGGAGACATTGGAGTGCATGTGATCTCTTGATGGTATAACATGCACGTGCACATGATATCATGCATTTCTCGGGGGAATTATTAATCTTCAGTTGGCTGTCCTCTATTTGAGTCATAGTCGGCTGTGAAATTATTGTATCGTCGCCCATTCATTGGCACCCACACACCTACCCTACCCTAACACACGAACTAAATCCCATGCAAAGGATTAGAGAATCAAGGTTAGATAAGTAGGTTTTGTTACACTGTAAAAATTATTTAAAGAGACATTGGCTGCGAGCTAAAATAAATGTGGGAAATGTTCAATATTTGTAATGCAATGTGTAACGGATAATGGGCTATTGGCTTAATTAACAAATGCCGTTGCACTAATGATAAAGCGGTTGTTGTGATTTTATTGGCCTTGATGATGTCAAATTATGACGATATTGTTTTTCTATGAGTAAATGTCTGGTCTATTACCGTTAACCGCTTTCAACAACACGTTACTGATTCACACTTCACTCAATCACCACGTGCAACATTCAGAATGCAAAGGGTTAGATAGAATTGAGTGATAATATGTCAGCCCAGCTTCAGTGTTGTTGTTAGCAAATTAATGTCTCTTGTCAATGCTCAAACAATTGGAATCGTTATATAAAATTGGCTCGTGAGTTCGTTGACCATAAATAGATATTCTTGATTGGAATGTTTAAGCCATCATGGATCAGGTAATGTATCTTGAGCAGTCAATCAGTTTCAAAATAGTTATTGAAGACACTGTGAGAGTGGTGATGTTCTCGCTCTTGGATATATCAGAAATTGATGGGGAATGTTTATGTGAGATATATGTTCATGATGAACCGAATACTGTAAAATGGCGTGCAGAGCTTACCGTAATCGTTCCTGCTATTAATAGGGGTATGCCGAGTAGAGACTAGAGAGTCATTGCTCACAAAGAATACACATTTCATATGGCATAGTACTAGGTCGGGACGAATCCGCCATTCGCCCATTGGACAGTCCAGAAAAAAGGACAATCTCACAGGTGAAATGTTTTACCCTATTCTGGTCACGTGGCGATGTTTTAGTGCACCTCTGAACTTCAGACGAGCCAGTGCAATTTTACAACTACTGTACACAAATGGTAGGTGTGTTAAGTTGTGAGTTGTGTTTAAATAATTCAAAGAATTCTCACTCCAATCATGTATTCTCACTCCAAAACTGGATTATATGTCTGCTACAACCTTTCATAACATAACATCGTGTGCAATCATTATATCGGATTTATGATGATTGTTGTATCACTCTGTAATTCCAATAATCTCGAGCCACCCTAATATTCATGAATCGCTTTGTCATAAACATAAACTGACAAAAGCATTGTGATTGATCAAGAGTAATTGCACTTCCAGTTATCGTGAGGCGTAGTGGTGAACGCGTATAGTCGGGGGGGGGGGGGGGGGTAAGGGGGAGAGTAAACACATAGCTCCGCCAGGTAGGCTATACCTGACAAAATATTTAAGCCTATGGTCGCCGATGAGCAACACAACTATCATACACTGGCAGTTCAATCAAGTCCTCCGCATACAACACAACACATCCCCACCTGGACCACACGCTGTGATGTATCTGTAGGTCTGTCTGTTGTCGGCTTTGTCAAACTGTTTGGAAATTAATCCCTTAAATCCCTACCCTATGGAGGTCCCCCGTGTCACAATCTAAAGGGCTTAGGTTATTATTATTAATGATTATTAATTTTATACACGAATTCCGACTATGTCACCCTTCTGAAGAATCGATACACCAACAAATAGTTCTTACATTTATTTACGTAGCACTCCAATTGCTAGACATTTATTTGA
This sequence comes from Chaetoderma sp. LZ-2023a, assembly GCA_034401795.1. Taxonomy (NCBI): domain Eukaryota; kingdom Metazoa; phylum Mollusca; class Caudofoveata; order Chaetodermatida; family Chaetodermatidae; genus Chaetoderma; species Chaetoderma sp. LZ-2023a. The sequence continues at coordinate 64,335,574 of CM067369.1, read as the reverse complement.
AATAGTGGTGCCAGTGTGACACGACCACACACCACCACCCCCTACGCCCCAACCCCACTCCAAACCCACCCACACACCCCACCCCACTCCCACCCCTGCCCAACCAATCACACACCCCGCACCCTCCCCCCACCCGTGTTGACCCACAGATCAAAGCCTAGCGCAGAACAACCATAATATATAGAGCAGATATCAAACAAATTAATCAGTTGCCGATATAGTTACATACGCTGGCGTTCTGGTGAAAGTTATTAGTCAACTGATCATAAGCACCTCGGCATTACCTTTAATAACAACACAAACTCTCCTTACTTAAAGGTCTAAAATATATTCTAGACCGTAAATGTCTCGAGATAATGTACAAAACATTTATTAGACCATCTTTAGAATATGCAGATGTTGTTTGGGATAATATTCCACAATATCTTGTAATTCGGTTAGAAGACATCCAAAAATATGCTCTCAGAACGGTATGGGGAATGACACGTAGTGCGAGCACTGAAGACCTGTACTTAGAAACAGGCATCGAAACCTTGTCAAGTAGACGTGAATTTCATAGATTATCTATGCTATTTAAAATTATTAACAGGATGACCTGTGACGTTCTGGTCAACCATCTTCCCACACTATCCCAAGCACGAAATCCTTACAATATCCGTCATCCAAATTTACTCACTCCATTCCACTGCCGTACTGAGCTCTTCTATGTATCCTTTTTCCCAGCAACCATCCACGCCTGGAATATGCTTCCTGTGCCAGTGAGAGATTCTGTCACTCTTCTAGAATTTAAAAGCAAACTCAAGGCTATGTCACCCATACGACAAGCCCCTGAGTGGTATTACGTAGGCCCGAGGTTTGCCAACATAATGCTATGCAGGCTCCGAAATGGTTGTAGTTCTTTAAACCGACATCTATTTGACAACTTTCTGTCGGAATCTGCCAGTTGTTCTTGTGGGCATAATGATGAATCTACAAACCACTACCTCTTACATTGTGCCCTTTTTAAAGAGCAAAGAGTCGTTTCCAAAATCAGCTTGCCTTGAACGATATTTCTCTTGCTAATCTTACGGTCAACCAGCTTCTATACGGGACTTACACTGCCAACTTGGAAATGAATAAACTGATCTGTAATACGGTATGTCAATACATAATTAACACCAACCGCTTTCAGTAGCTTCCCGTTCGCGAACTTATAGTTTAAGGGGTAAATGGACAGCAGCCCAACACGTACAGGTCAGGGCGAAGGCAGCACCTAGAGCTCACCTCTGCTATTCTTCCATTTGATCTTATTCCTCGCTCTCTCTATCTCTCACCCTCTCTCCCCCCTGTCCTCCTCTCTCTCTATCTCGGTCTTTCTTCCTACTCTCCCCCACCTCACACTCAACCTCCACACACTTATGCACACCAACAGACTACAATTAATTAAACTATTATGATTTGCCGCCATTTTGTTGTAAAAAGTGTTGAATAATCTGTATGTGTATGGGAGACACGGGCATAAGACTCTAAGTCTTATCGTGCTTCCATCTGACCAAAATAAATCACGTTTAAACCAAAGTTATTAGTTTTGTTTATGTTTGTAATTTTAATATTTGTGAAATTCATAACTTACATCTTTATTTACTATTGAGTGGTCGCATTTATAAGAAACGATGAGCGTTGTCACACTAGAGACGTTTTATGCTCACACCTCTGTATACTAAGCTTAGAGATCTACCAGCCATTGGGTCTTTAACAGCACTTGGTGAAAATTGCTTTTAAATTTTGTCAAGATCTTAGAACCATTTAACTAAATTTACCGTTTTTTGGAAGACTAAATATTTGGGACGATATGAGTATTGACATCTCCATCAAGGTCTCCATTGCGGGGACGTCTTTCCACCTCGCCCCACCCCCACCAACACCACCCCCCACCCCCACCCTACCACCCCCCTCCCACCCCCAACACACACACACTCACTCGCGCTCGCACGCACTCACGCACGCTCCCACTTCTTGGCCCCAACTGTTCCAGTGTCTATGCACCACCTCCCCTCTGGGGCCCACCTCTTAGAACGTCTATGCATGGTTGTCAATCCTTCAGTGGTTTCTGGTAGTGGTTTCTGTTAAAGGTACTACGTCACACCAAGTGGTCTTAAATGAAAAATAATAGCAAACTTAAAATATACCACGCGTATTTAGCGTATTTTTTTTGCAATCTAATGGAATATCAAATGTTTTCCATGTTGAGCGCCCTATCATTGAAATTGAATTGTGCATAAAAACTATGCACCGTGGATGAGTTGTATTTAAAATGTGTAGGCTGTGCCTCGTGAAATGGTAGAACAGCCATTCAATAAGAAGAAGGGCTTCCCCAGTCGCAAAGTATGTCACAACTCATAAACAAATTTCTCGTGACATCGACGGGTTTGTTAACGTTTAGTTACGCTAGATATTTTTTCTCTTACTCGCGTGTTTTAGCGTGTTCTCATGTATCAACTTCTTGGTGACAGCTTGATATTGAATCATATGAAGATATTTGTGCGCTAGAATAAGAATATTCAACAATATTTATGCGATTGAAGCGGAAAAAAATCCCGTCGAGGGGCGATCGCCCAGTGCCAATTCGCCACATTGGACCCTTGTTATTATGATACAAGTGTACTACGTTGGCGGCTTATTTCAAAGTCCAGATGATTTCAGAGATTTTACCTCATATTGTACACACCTACGCCAGTTCCATAGGCTTATTATATGCACTGGGCATAAGCAATTGTAGGTTAAAGGTCGTCTATTCACGTTTTGCGTGTATGATACGCCTACATGAGTCTTACAGCTTCATTCGTCAAGTCAGTCATCCACAATCAGTCGGTTGGTCGATCAGTGGGTTCGTCAATCGCTGGGTTTGGTGGTTCTGTCTGTCAGCCTGTCTGTCCGTCCATCCGTCACTCATGCAGCCTGCTAGTCTGCTACTCATGCATCCATCCGATCTGTCACCCATGCAGTCTCGACTGTCAGTCTCTATTCCTCATACGGTCATCCGATCTGTCACTCACAGTCATCCGATGTGTCACTCATGCATTCACCTGATCTGTCACTCACGCAGTCATCTGATTTGTCACTCATGCAGTCATCTGATATGTCATTCAAGCAGTCCATCAGCTTGTCACACATGCAGCCATCCTATCTGTCACTCATACAGTTATCTGATATGTCACTCATGCAATCCATCTGATCTGTCACTCATGCAGTCACGCGATCTGTCAACCATGCAGTTGGTCGTACGGACAGTCAGTCTGTTTGTCGTTTAGTCGGTGGGTGAGTGGTTTTTGGTATGTCAGCCTGGCAGTCCATCACTCATGCAATCATCCGATATGTCACTCATTCGATCGGTAGGTTACTCGGTGGGTTGGTCAGTCCGTGGGTGGGTGGTTTGCTGTCTCTATTCCTCATGCAGTCATCTGATCTGTCACTCATGCAGTCCGTTAATCTGCCACTTATGCAGTTATCTGATTTGTCACTCATGCAGTCATTTGACCTGTCACACATACAGTCATCCGATCTGTCACTCACGTAGTCATCCGATCTGTCACTCACGTAGTCATCCGATCTGTCAGTCATGCAGTCATCCGATCTGTAATTCATGCAGTCATCCGATTAGTCACTCATGCAGGCATCTAATCTGTCACTCATCCAATCTGTCACTCATGCAGTCATCCGTCACTCATGCAGTCATCCGATCTGTCACTCATGCAGTCATCCGATCTGTCACTCACGCAGTCATCCGATATCTTACTCATACAGTCGGTCGATTGGTCACTCGGTCGGTCAGGCGGTGGGTGGGTGGTTTGGTCCGTCAGTCTGTCCATCATGCAGTCATCCGATCTGTCACTCATGCAGTTATCCGATCTGTCACACAGGCAGTCGGTCGGGCGCGCAGGCAGGCAGTTGGGCGCTCAGTTGGTATGCCGGTGGGTTGATCAGTCGGTGGGTGTGTGGTTTCCTCTATCAGCCTGTCAGTCAGACCATCATTCATACAGTCTCCCGATCTGGCACTGATGCAGTCATCTGATCTGTCACTCATGCAGTCATCCGATCTGTCACCCATGCAGTCTAAACTGTCAAGCTCTATTCCTCACGCAGTCATTCGATCTGTCACTCATGCCGTCAATCAGTCATGCTCCGATCTGGCACTCATGCAGTCATCTAATCTGTCACCCATGCAGTCATCCGATCTGTCACCCATGCAGTCTAGACTGTCAAGCTCTAGTCCTCACGCAGTCATCCGATCTGTCACTCTTGCAGTCCGTTAGTCTCTCACGCATGCAGCCATCTGATCTGTCACTCATGCACTCATCTGATCTGTCACTAATGCAGTTATCCGATCTATCATTCACACAGTCATCTGATCTGTCACGCAGTCATCCGATCTGTCACTGACGCAGAAAGCTGAGCTGTCACTCATGCAGTCATCCGATCTGCCTCTCATGCAGTCATCTGCTCTGTCACTGATGCTGTCATCCGATCTGTCACTCACGCAGTCATCAGATCTGCCACTCCTGCAGTCGATTGGTTGGTCACTCAGTCGGTCAGTCAATGGGTTGGTCAGGCGGTGAGTGGGTGGTTTGGTCCGTCAGCCTGTCCCTAATGCAGGCATCCGATCTGTCACTGATGCAGTTATCCGATCTGTCACATGGGCAGTCGATCGGGCGGGCGAGCGCTCAGTTGGTCAGTCAGTGGGTGGGTGGTTGTGGGTTTTTTTGGGCTGTCAGTCTGTCCATCGGTCCATCACTCATGCAATCACCTCATCTTTCACCCATGCGGTCAGTCGGTCGGTTGCTCAGTGGGGTGTCAATCTGTGGGTGGGTGGTTTGGTCTGTCAGCATCTCATGCAGTCCTCCGATGTGTCACTCATGCATTAGGTTAGTCCGTTACTCCTGTAGTCATCCAACTTGTCACCCAATTTGTCAGTCTTGCAGTCATCCGATCTGCCACTCCTGCAGTCGATTGGTTGGTCACTTAGTCGGTCAGTCAATGGGTTGGTCAGGCGGTGAGTGGGTGGTTTGGTCCGTCAGTCTGTCCCTAATGCAGGCATCCGATCTGGCACTGATGCAGTTATCCGATCTGTCACATGGGTAGTCGATCGGGCGGGCGGGCGCTCAGTTGGTCAGTCAGCGGGTGGGTGGGTGTGGTTTTTTTGGGCTGTCATTCTGTCCATCGGTCCATCACTCATGCAGTCACCTGATCTGTCGCCCATGCGGTCAATTGGTCGGTTGCTCAGTGGGGTGTCAATCTGTGGGTGGGTGGTTTGGTCTGTCAGCATCTCATGCAGTCCTCCGATGTGTCACCCATGCATTAGGTTAGTCCGTTACTCCTGTAGGCATCCAACTTGTCACCCAATTTGTCAGTCTTGCAGTCATCCGATCTGCCACTCCTGCAGTCGATTGGTTGGTCACTTAGTCGGTCAGTCAATGGGTTGGTCAGGCGGTGAGTGGGTGGTTTGGTCCGTCAGTCTGTAACTAATGCAGGCATCCGATCCGTCACTTATGCAGTTATCCGATCTGTCACATGGGCAGTCGATCAGGCGGGCGGGCGCTCAGTTGGTCAGTCAGTGGGTGGGTGGGTGTGTTTTTTTGAGCTGTCAGTCTGTCCATCGGTCCATCACTCATGCAGTCACCTGATCTGTCACCCATCCGGTCAGTCGGTCGGTTGCTCAGTGGGGTGTCAATCTGTGGGTGGGTGGTTTGGTCTGTCAGCATTTCATGCAGTCCTCCGATGTGTCACTCATGCATTACGTTAGTCCGTCACTCCTGTAGTCATCCAACTTGTCACCCAATTTTTCACTCTTGCAGTCATCCTATCTGTCATGTATGCAATCATCCGATCTGTCACTCATCCTGTCATCCGTGCTGTCATTCATATAGTCCATCAGACTATCACACATGCAGCCATCCTATCTATTCCTCATGCAGTCATCCGATCTGTCACTCATGCATTCCATTAGTCTGTCACTTATGCAGTCGTCTGACCTGTAACTCATGCAGTCATCCGATATGTCACTCATGCAGTCATCTGATCTGTCACTAACGCAGTCATCCGATCTGTCACTCATGCAGTCCATCAGCCTGTCACTCATGCAGTCATCCTATCTTTCGCTCACGCAGTTATCTAATATGTCACTCATGCATTCCGTGAGTCTGTCACTTATGCAGTCATCCGATCTGTCACTCATGCAGTACATCAGACTGTCGCACATGCAGCCATCCTATCTGTCACTCATACAGTCATCCGATCTGTCACTTATGCAGTTATCCGATCTGTCACATGGGCAGTCGATCGGGCGGGCGGGCGCTCAGTTGGTCAGTCAGTGGGTTGGTCAGTCGGTGGGTGGGTGGGTGTGGGTTTGTTTGGCCTGTCAGTCTGTCCATCGGCCCATCACTCATGCAGTCACCCGATCAGTCACTCATGCCGTCGATCACCGATGCAGTTGGTCCGGCGGGCGTCAGTCTGTTTGTTACTTAGTCGGCCGAGCAGTGGGTTGATAAGTCGGTGGGTGGGTGGTTTGCTCTGTCAGCCTGTCACTCTGTCCATGACTCGTGTAGTTATCCGATCTGTCACCCGTGCAGTCCATCAGTCATGCAGTCATCCGATCTGTCACTCACGCAGTCATCCGATCTGTCACTCGTGCAGTCATCTGATCTGTCACTCACACAGTCATCCGATCTGTCACTCATACAGTCACTCAGTCGGTCGGTCAGTGTGTTGGTCAGGTTCCGGGTGGGTGGTTTGGTCCGTCAGTCTGTCCCTCATGCGGTCATCCGATCTGTTACTCATGCAGTTATCCAGTTGCTCGGTCAGTGGGTTGATCAGTTGGTGGGTGGGTAGGTTGGTCTGTCAGTCTCTCCATCAGTCCATCTCTAATGCAGTCATCTGATATGTCACTCGTGCAGTCCGTCCGCCCATTAGTCATGCAGTCATCCGATCTGTCACCTACGCGGTCAGTCTCTCGGTTGCCAAGTGGATTGTCAATCTGTGGGTGGGCGTGGGGGTGGGGTGGGATTTGATCTGTCAGCATCTCATGCAGTCCTCCGATCTGTCACCCATGCATTACATTAGCCCGTCACTCATGTAGTTATCCAATTTGTCACTCTTGCAGTCATCCCACCTGTCATGTATGCAGTCATCCGATCTGTCACTCATGCAGTCCGTCAGTCTGCCATTCATGAATTCATCCTATATGTCGCTCATGCAGACACCGGATCTGTCACTCATGCAGTCATCCGATATCTCACCCATGCAGTCTGTCAGTCCGTCACTCATGCAGTTTGTTATCCGATCTGTCAATGATGCAGTCGGTCTTTCGGCCGGTTGGCCTGTCTGTCAGTCCGTCACTCATGCAGTCATCCGCTCTGTCACGCATACATCCCCTCAGCCCATCACATATGCAGTCGGTCATGTGATATATCACTCATGCAGTTAGTCAGTCAGTCATCCGATCTGTCACTCATACTGTCGGCCGGCCAGTCATCATGTCCATCAATTAGTTATTCAACAGATCTGTCACTCACGCAGTCCATCACTCATGCAGTCGGTCATCTGATTTGTCACTCATGCAGTCAGTCAGTCAGTCAGTCATCTGCTCTGTCATTTTTTCATGCAGTCGCTCGATTGGTCGGTTGGTCGGCCTGTCAGCCTGTACATCAGTCCGACACGCATGTAATCATCAGATCTGTCCCTCGTGCAGTCTGTCAGTCAATCGCTCAAGTAGTCGACCATCTGATTTGTCACCCATTCAGTCAGTCGTTCATACGAGCTGTCACTCATACAGCTATCTGAGCTGTCACTCAGGCAGTCTGTCAGTCCGTCACTCATACAGTTTGTCATCAGATCTGTCAGTCATGCAGTCAGTCATTCAGTCTGTCAGCCTATCTCCCACTCATGCAGTCATTCGATCTGTCACCCATGCATCCAATCAGTCCATCACTCATGCAGTCTGACATCCGATCTGCCAATCATGCAGCCAGTCATTCGGCCGGTTGGCCTGTCTGTCAGTCTGTCACCCATGCAGTCATCTGCTCTGTCACGCATATATCCCCTCAGCCATCACGCATGCAGTCGGTCATACGATCTACCACTCGTGTAGTTAGTCAGTCATCCGATCTGTCACTCATACTTTCGGCCGGCCGGTCATCATGTCCATTGATTAGTCATTCAAGAGATCTGTCACTCACGCAGTCCATCCCTCATGCAGTCGGTCATCTGATCTGTCACTCATGCGGTCAGTCAGTCAGTCAGTCATCTGCTGTGTCACTCATGCAGTCGGTCGATTGGTCGGTTAGTCGGCCTGTCAGCCTGTACATCAGTCCGGCACGCATGCAGTCATCAGATATGTCACTCGTGCAGTCTGTCAGTCCATCGCTCAAGTATTCGGCCATCTGATTTGTCACCCATGCAGTCAGTCGGTCATCCGAGCTGTCACCCATGCAGTCGGTCGGTTGGTCAGTCGGTTGGTCGGTCGGCCAGTCCGTCAGTCTGTCACTCATACAGCTATCTGAGCTGTCACTCAGGCAGTCTGTCAGTCCGTCACTCATACAGTTGGTCATAAGATCTGTCACTCATGCAGTCAGTCATTCAGTCTGTCAGCCTATCTCCCACTCGTGCAATCGTCTGATCTGTCACCCATGCATCCAGTCAGTCCATCACTCATGCAGTCTGACATCCGATCTGTCAATCATGCAGTCAGTCGTTCATCCGATCTGTTACTCATGCAGTCAGTCGGTCATCCGATCTGTCATGCGGGCAATCAGTCCGTCATCCGATCTGTCACTCGTGCGGTCGGTTGAAAATTGGCAAAAAGTCACCCCTCTCTTTCCCCTCCCATATCCTTACCGCGCCTATTTGTAATATCAAAATAGTCCGAGATGGGTTCAAGAAAAATGAGGATATGATTGCTTTTTCATAATGAAAGTCCCATAACGAAAATACGACAATACTGGTAAGACACACTTATAAATGAACGTGGGTTGCGGTGCCCGTTTTCGTAATAACTGCAATAGTTTGCAAACTATTGTGAACGCATTACGAAAACTGATAACGCAAGACACCTCACTTATACGCGGTGCGCGTTGCCAGTATTGTTGGCCAGTTTACAGCTAATTCGCCTATTTTAGTCCAATCATTTAATTTAGTCGTTAATAGTATTTACAGATGCTGCATCCATCTAATAACAATAGCTAATTGACGCCAGTTGAAACCGAAGGCGGAAAAAAATATGTCATGTGATAAGAGGGATTTCCCTGCATGAATATTTATGAGATGCCAACTAAATACAATATAAACTAGATGGATAAGATCAGTAATTTCTGTAAAATGCGCTATTTGACGGTCGCGGTAACGGTGAACTTACATCGTTTTATTGGCGGCATTGTGCAAATATGAACTTCTCCTGACACAATGCGATGATGTATATAGCGCAGAGACTGATTTGCAATAATGAAATACTGTGACATAGCAGCTTTAAATCCATTTTGGGGAGAGTGTAATTGGCGTCGTTTAATGAACGAATTAGGAGGGTCATGTGGATACATTATTATGGTCAGTAGTGCTATTGACAATTTAGATGGTCATATTGGATGGTTGATGTCAACTATGACGTCCTTACTGACGGTTTAGATGGTCACATCGGGTGGAGTGATCGGTTTGGTTTAATGCAATGGGTGGTAGGTGGGCTGGCGGGCTACTGAGTGGATGCGTAGTTGTGCGGGTGAATGTAAGGCTGGTGTGTGTGCGTGCGTGTGTGCGCGTGTGTGCGTGTGTGCGTGCATGCGGGCGGGCGGCCGGGCGGCCGGGTGGTGGGTGGGTGGGCGGATGAATGGATAGATGAGTGGATGGATGGGTGGACGGGCGGGCGGGCGGGTGGACGGAGGGGCGGACGGACAGTCAGACGAATTAGTGGATGGTTGGATGGATGGGTCGGTGGGTTATTTTATTTTAATGTATCCTTTCACATTCACACATCTTAGCTTTTCATTGTAATATAACACTCACAAATCTGACGTCATAATCAAATCCCCCCCCCCCCCGCGCGTTAACTGACCTCACACGCAAAGCGACGTAGAACCGTCACGAAAATCGAAAAGTCTAACACGAAAGTTTACACATTATATTTGATGAATTTATAATTTAATACACATTATGTTGAATGTTTTGAAACTAATTTGGCTAGGAGACGATGTTGTCAAATGCAGCAGCAGCAGCTCCCATTGAAATTAATTTCGCAAATTTCAACATATTACCTATATTGTTACCTTGAAATTTAGTTACTTAGAACTAAACCATCTTTCATCCGGCATATGAAACACTCAAACTGATACTATTATCAAATAACACTTCAATGGTCATATTTGAAGGAAAAAAATTATGCAGACAAGAGGAAATCAGTTTTATGAATTTACCATCGGAATTTAAGAAAAGAATTGTTCTGCAAATGGACAAGTCCACTACAAATGGCTTATTTTAGCCATCAAATAGTTAATGATCAAGAAAATTATAGTTTTTGCTTAGGCATTGTCTATCTGTATGCCAAGTGAATATTTTTTGAAAATATCCCACTGAAATGACTAGCTCGGTTACCGAGCCAGTCAGTCCAGTAATAAATTTTCGAAGTTATTATTCTCTTTCTATACAAATGGATATTTTTCAACGGACAAAATAATAATTCAAAGGTTACCTTTTGGAGGGCCAAATGGTTAAGTTGACACGAGGGGTTAAATGTTGAGAGTATCAAATCTGATCTGCAACACGCAAAGAAAGGTGGGCGGAACTTAGTTATAAACGGGTAGGACATATCTAGAAATAGTTCAATAAAGAGTAGCCTATGTAATAGAATGTAAGATTACTACTGTGATAAATACAGTCCACGGTACAGGTGGAGCAGCATCTTCGCGTTATTAGCTTAGGACATATACCCAAAATACCCCACATAGTACGACGATAATGTTATATTGAGAGCATTACATTACTACACGTGAAGGTTAAATAGATTAATCCGATCTGTCACTCAAATATATGACGTCATAATGAATTACGTGACATGTAGTATGACGTAATATTCAAAATGCGTAACGAATGATGTAGCTAAGTCTGTTATGAACTTTTAAAAGTCTGTCATATATATATATACGAATTGTATTCGTTACTACTTAATAACCATTCTGTTGAATATTGTGAATCTAAATTGATTAGGTGCTCTTGCTGACCGTTAAATTAGTTTCGATGTATTAAACAGCGTACATGAATAGGTTTCTGGAAATTAAGATTCAGGGAGTTCAGAGTTCGATCGATCCCAACACTGGCAAAGTGTTGGAGGAGCTTAGTTAGAAATGGGTATGGCATAACTAAGTGTATTCATCCATTTGCTACTAAACGTTTACTTATTCAGTTACAGCAGAACACGGAGTATTTGTTTTTCCAGATGAACACAGCTTACTAACCCGGTACTTGAACTATGCATGGCCAATGCGACTACGTCACATAAGCTTTGTCAACGAGATTTTATAATTAGAAGGTGAATTCAATGAAATGTGAACCGATATAGTGCTAAAATATCCCTACTGTAAAGGGGAACCAGAATCATGGCCGTTTGAAGAACTTCAACTTATATAAACCTATATTCATTTACTGTGTTGGTACCGGCATTAATACCGTGCAAATGCGGCCCGATAGTAGTCCAGTACTCGCTCAGTAAGGCCGATTATTAGAGTCAGTGATAGTACAAGAAACAGAGCACATTTCAGAATGTTTGCTCTTGAGCAAATAACATGTACTTCAACATTGTAGAACATTAGTGGCGATAAATTGCTGTTTTAAGATAGGTTTATTGCGAAAAACAAGCTTATGTAACTAATTTTTTATGACAGGTGAAAAAATTAATTAAGGCCATCTCACGCCAAATGGGGTAGCAACTCATGTTTAACTGTTAGAGTAGCCTGACATGTTTGAATCACAGAATATTTGGCATCAAATTAAAACTGTTTTTTATTGTCTATGGGAGGTTTTCCTATTACTTCAATCGTGTAACGGTCTATTTAAGTCAACTCCTCTTTCTTGACTGCGTTAAGAAGACTAATGAAGCAGACTAAAGGCACTTGATTTCTATTTACACGTCAGCTGCTATTGAAGCCGAATAGAGTGGATCAGAACGTCAGGTAGTATTTCGCCACATGCCAAGGCGAGCCACCATTTCATTATTTGGCAAATCAGAGAAGGTATATAGTACTGGCTAAATAAACTCGCCTACCCGTGTGTCGCCTTGAATTCAATATTCAGTCATTGTTGTGAATATCTTCAATGATGATGATGATGATGATGATGATGATGATGATGATGATGATGATGATGATGATGATGATGATTAGTTGTTTCGAGTGGTCATCTTGCTACAAGGGTACTGTATTAATCATAATTCGTCTTTCACAATTGTAGTAGTCAGGTTATAGTTACTTCTGTTAATGTCAGACCCAGACTGCGTGACACAGTCATGGAATAGGATCATGTCAGTAACCCGACGCCTTGTAACAGTTTGATGGATGACAGCATGGTCAATGGATAACCCGTATCGCGAATGCCATCTTTCTCAACTCGCTCTGGTAGCATACAGCCAGGCTGCGGTACATAGGTGCTCGGTACCTTTCACATTCCACGTTGCCGACACTGCACTCACACATATCAATTTTACAGATAGGTGAACTGGAACAATAGAGAGAGACATGCCTTGCTCAGTGCCACAACGACGTGTACTGGCCTGAAAACATAGGCAGTAGCAACACCCAGTCAAATTAGTTTCAAAATATTAAACAGCTTGCTGATATAGTTGCTTTGAAATTTGGGATTCTGGGAAATCAGCTTTCAATATATATATAAATCAATCCCAACACGCGCAAATCGTGGATGTAGCTAAAACAGATCCCTCAATTACAAAACTGTGAGAAAATGAAAATATCGCAGCACATATTTGGGAGAATGGAGGATTCCAGTTTCTCATAGTCAACTACCTGGCGTTTATGATGACGTCATAATCAATCACGTCATGAAAGAAGTAGCTACGTTCGTCACGAACGCGTAATCGATGATGGACTACGCGTTCTTGGACGAATCGTATGTCCTTACTATTTAATAAACATGCTGTTGAATGTTCTTTAATATTTTGAAACGAATTTGACTTGGAGCTGTTGCTACCATAGTTTTAAAATATTCAACAGCTTACCTGTATAATTTTCTGGAAATTAATAGTCAGGATGCTCAGGGATCAATCCCAACACGGGAGAAGTGTGTGTGTGTGTGTGTGTGTGTGTGTGTGTGTGTGTGTGTGTGTGTGTGTGTGTGTGTGTGTGTGTGTGTGTGTGTGTGTGTGTGTGTGTGTGTGTGTGTGTGTGTGTGTGTGTGTGTGTGTGTGTGTGTGTGTGTGTGTGTGTGTGTGTGTGTGTGTGTGTGTGTGTGTGTGTGTGTGTGTGTGTGTGTGTGTGTGTGTGTGTGTGTGTGTGTGTGTGTGTGTGTGTGTGTGTGTGTGTGTGTGTGTGTGTGTGTGTGTGTGTGTGTGTGTGTGTGTGTGTGTGTGTGTGTGTGTGTGTGTGTGTGTGTGTGTGTGTGTGTGTGTGTGTGTGTGTGTGTGTGTGTGTGTGTGTGTGTGTGTGTGTGTGTGTGTGTGTGTGTGTGTGTGTGTGTGTGTGTGTGTGTGTGTGTGTGTGTGTGTGTGTGTGTGTGTGTGTGTGTGTGTGTGTGTGTGTGTGTGTGTGTGTGTGTGTGTGTGTGTGTGTGTGTGTGTGTGTGTGTGTGTGTGTGTGTGTGTGTGTGTGTGTGTGTGTGTGTGTGTGTGTGTGTGTGTGTGTGTGTGTGTGTGTGTGTGTGTGTGTGTGTGTGTGTGTGTGTGTGTGTGTGTGTGTGTGTGTGTGTGTGTGTGTGTGTGTGTGTGTGTGTGTGTGTGTGTGTGTGTGTGTGTGTGTGTGTGTGTGTGTGTGTGTGTGTGTGTGTGTGTGTGTGTGTGTGTGTGTGTGTGTGTGTGTGTGTGTGTGTGTGTGTGTGTGTGTGTGTGTGTGTGTGTGTGTGTGTGTGTGTGTGTGTGTGTGTGTGTGTGTGTGTGTGTGTGTGTGTGTGTGTGTGTGTGTGTGTGTGTGTGTGTGTGTGTGTGTGTGTGTGTGTGTGTGTGTGTGTGTGTGTGTGTGTGTGTGTGTGTGTGTGTGTGTGTGTGTGTGTGTGTGTGTGTGTGTGTGTGTGTGTGTGTGTGTGTGTGTGTGTGTGTGTGTGTGTGTGTGGAGATTAACTAAAGATGGACGGGGCATGGCTAAAACTGGATTCCTCGATTGTAATGAAAATGTTCAGTCTGCTTCGACATTCGGCCGATTCTCCAACTTTACTACATATGCCAATTCCCTGAGATTCATGTCAACCCCAGGAATGCATTCTAGTTTACTTTTCATTCCGTGACAATATCAACTCGCTCTGGAAAAATACGGAAATGCTGTCATATATAAGCAATCAGTGGCGTTTACATTGCATATTGCCGACACTGCCCTCAGAAGTACCTATTTTACAGTTAGATGAAATGGAGCAAGGCATAGATAGTGAAGTGCGTGGCTCAAAGACACACCACGGCAGCCAGGCCGGGATTCGGTCCTGACACACTCGAGTCAGGACCTTTACTTCCTAACCACTTAATATTATATTAGGCTCATTACTGAGCGTAATAATATATCTGCCATTGTATTTATCCATTCCATGGGTTTCAGCACTACATATGAAATTGTGTTATGTAAGTCTAATATGATATTCATCTACTCCTGCTACCACACCAAATCCGCATCCATATTTTCCGGTATTTTCGAAGCATCTGCATACAGTTTGGTAGCATATTTCCATTGGTTAACAGACCTTTCCAATGAAAAATACAAATTTGTTATTATCTCAGCTTTCTCATTTTTTGGTTATCTCTTTCGTTGATTTGTAATGCGCATCGCCCTGTGGAAGGAGCGATGGTGAGTGATAGTGCGGGAACATCAATTTGGACATAGATGAGTTCATTGTTTTTGACAGATCTCTTCATAAATAGCACGAAATGCTGATTCTGCGTTTTCAGAAATCATACTCTATGCCTTAGTGTGCGTGCATGTGTGCATGTATATGTGCGTCATTCCCCACCACTCCCCTATATGGAATGGGTAAGCTCCACACTCTACTCAAAGGGAATAATAGCTTGGATATGATTTAGTTGCCTGGCGACAGATTTTTAGGCCCTTACGCTATAGTCTGTAAAGCCACTCACGTTCTGCTTTGATCGTTGATAAAGCGTCGCATTAGTAGTGAGTGTAGGTGACAAACTCAATATGTAATCTTCTTAGGATATTCATTTGCTAGGTGTATCTCTCAACCAATCTGTTGATATGTGCATACCCGATTAACGCTCAGGAATTTGTTTTGATTGACAGATTCAATCTCATCCCCATCACTCTATGGAGATGCACAACATCTGAATTGCATCTGATTGATAACGTTTACTGGTATTGTATTGTGGTTAAAGTCACACTGCGTACACCATATGCTTACTACATCGAGCAACCTCACAGTTTATGTTGTTTTTCAATGTCTTTTCAATGTCTTTCGGTAGATCGAACATTGCATTGAATAACAGCGGGCTGATTACACTGCACAGATGTGTTAGATTATCCAACTCCACACTCGTAGCTAATTCTGAATCTAGTCATGCTGCAATCCGCCTGTTATTCATGAAGTTTTGAATCCAGTGTACAATTCTGCTTTTGTATCTGCAGTCGTACAGTTTGCGTTCCACCATATAGTCAGTGGTGCTTCTGTCATAGCAGAATCGGCTTTGCCAAGGATGCTTCAATTCTTTTAAGTAAAAATCTCTCTAAACAGTTCGTGACCATCCGTTCCATCTCTTTGCGCATGCATCTGGTAAGCAAAATGGTATAATAATAGACTTTTCTCATCACGTTGGTAGTTTACCAGAGTAGCAGATAAGATTATATGGCTTGAGAAGCATTAAGATACGCTCCTTGTGTAGTCCTTGCAGTATATCATATTTAATGCCACATAATGATCCGGGTGATGTACTTATACATACGCTAGGCCTATCATATTTTCTTTAGTTTCATGCTTTGAAGATAGGTATATGTGGGTGAACTCTATTTTGGATTCATTCATAAAGAGTTCTCAATTTTTAGTTTGTTTGCAGATATTGGGAGAAGTTCGTCAAGGGTTTTCCTTTCCTCGTCTATGCAGCCCACATCATCGGCATATTCCATCTCTAGCGGCATACCCAGTATTGGCACAGGTGGGGTGGCGTGGGGTGGTCTTGCGGAATTTTTGTATGGATTTCAATGCAGCAGCAAGGTAACAGATGAAAGGCACCGGATGTAGACCATCTCCCTGTGGGGAGCCGATTAATATCTCAAACTCTACAGACTTCACTGACTTGACTCGTACTCTCAGCTTGGAGTCTGCAAGCAGTAGTCTCACTAGGCGTAGCTCATCTTCATTGCAACTGGCCTGGCGTAGTACATCTAGGATATTTGAGCGCTTAATTGTGTCGAAGTTTCGTGCCATGTCAATGCCCATTTTGTGGATATCCCAGTGCTTGGGCATGACTACCGACACAAGCATGTAACTAAAGAATATGCCGATCCACTTCGTGGCGGCAAACCATGGAAGAAAGGTAAAATCATGGGCTCACTGCTTCACAGTACTGCTGACATTGCTGCACGCTGCGTCGCTGGGAACATCGCTTACCAGTCCTTCTGGAAGCTATGGATTCGTGGATCACGGATGCCTTTGATTAAAAGGCTACGTTTACACAATGCAACCTGCGTATCCTTGATGCTGTATAACTATAACAGCTGGGCAACTACAAAGGCAGCTCTAGACAAACTCGATGCCTGCCACCGCAAACACCTACGCACCATCACTGAAACCAATGGCCAGACAGCATAATTTCCAATGATATACTATACAAGATGTGTAATAAGTCGCCGCTGCCTGTAAAAGTCGCCCAGCAAAGATGGTCCATGTTTGGCCATGTGCTAAGGATGTCAGAAGAGACACCGGCACAGAGAGCCTAGGAATTCGCCCTACTCAGAGCCAGCAAATACAAGGCTAGATGCGGGCGTCATTGCATAAATCTGCTAAGCGTGCTACGAGGTGACCTCAAGAAAGCAGGATTCGGTATACTTAAGTCAACAATGGACCTGAGGAAGCTAATGATTTCGGCTGAGGACAAAACATAGTGAGCAAAAGCGAAGAAGGACTGATTGCAACTGTAAGATGTTTCTACTACTACAGCCGCAAACACAGTAATCATCATCAGGCCTATCATCTAATTATTGGATAGAGAATTCCCTATTGATTTTATTCTTAGCATATCTTCAAAGCCAGCAACAGCTTTTCATTCTAAACAAATCATAGTCATAGTTCGTACCACTTCTAGCCACTGAAAATGTTTTAGCAATAACTCCGCTCTATCACTGATCAGGTTTTGTATAGGTCTTCTACTCTTGTATTTTTCATTTCCTTTTGATTTGATTTGATTTCACATGTTTCCGTAGCCGTGTATGATTTAGTACATCACAATGCTGCTACCGGTCACATCTTATGAACTCTTTTCAGTTTAAGCTATAGTCTATTGAACTGTACGAGGTTAGATATCTCGGATTTGGCTCTTATCTTAGTCTATTCTGTGCTTTGAGTATTAAGCTTATAGCACGTCTGACAACCTTCATGCCACTATGGGTTTGCTTTAGTGGGTTTCTACATGATTCTCTTTCGTCTTGATGCCTTTGCATATTCGTCTCTGATCTCTAAACATGTACGATGATATTACTCTCTACCCCTACTTATTATTGCTATAATTGTTAGCCACTTGGTATGTCTATGCAACAAGCTTTTATGGTTTTATGTACCATTTTTAGTTTATTTAGGTTCAGATTTATTCATCCCACCAATTGTATCTACTATTGGAAAGTGGCAATTGCTGTGCGAATCACTGAATATGCGCTAGCTAGGCAGTGGGCGGACGCCTGATGGTATCATAGTGATGATAAATTTGGCAGCCTAGATTCCTTTTGGGGACAATAAATAATGATTATCTTGTAGCGTGTCCATGCTATAGTCCGCTGGCCTATGTAAGTAAATGAGGTTCCGTGTTCATCGAATGTTACAAGTAGACAGAATTTATTTCCTCATAGGTTGGGAGGAATATAGAAATGCTTGCTGCCATTTTTGGTGCATATTTATGATATTGTTCATGATGATAAAGACCATGTTCAGCATATTTTAGCTATCTAGAAGACATTGTTTCTAGGCTGGGAGATTTTATTTAAAATTCTGATAGCCTTGTATTTTTTATCCAGTTAAAGGTTTCATCACATTCCATTTGCAAATATCGGAAGGTGTTGTAATTCAATTGGTACCGCTTTTCATCGAGTCACGTGATGGTCCTCCTGGAGTTTAGGATGTTTAAGATGACTGCCATATGCCCCTTCGTTTGGTCAATATATCTATAACCAAATGAGCTCTGAACCTCATTTCAATTCAAACAGCACAATGTTTTTGCGACCACATTCGCGGTCTATATAGTGTTTGCAATTGACAGGTTTGGCTGCACTGCACCGCGAAGTGAAACAAATTCACTTTCGTAAAATTTCACAGACACGTTTTCCTGTGTTGGAATGGACCCCGCAATAGGATCCAAATTGCTGCTTGCTTGTAACATACAATGCCCACAAAATTACATAGGATCCCCGACCTCCAGTGTTATCGTTTCAGCAAAGACTTGTTCATACATAGTCATGTTAGCCATATGTCCTTCATAGGGAGACTCCTGTGAGGACACCTACTACCTTCCTAGGTTATATTTGCCGATTTATGGCAGTGAATATGCCCCTATTTTGTTCAATTTGAGCATGTTCATAACATGTTCTTCCAATTTGCATTGGACAACCAGAACCCAAAAGATCTGTCTCATACACACCATTGTCCCAATAGCATACACCCAGGGATTTTAAATTCTGATCACTTTCTACATAGCACTTAATATGGCTGAGTGCACTTGATTCCCACTTTCATGTACGATGCCAAATGTTATTATGGAAAGGCAGGTCAGTCTAATTTGTCGTTTCTGGTGAAGTGGCTGGACGCGAAGTGGTTGTATTTTCTTTAGTAGGTTTATTGACCTTCGTCTTCTTTCTTGGTGATGCTTTTTCTGCCACACCTTCCTCTTATTGTAATAATAGTGGACTGGTTGACTATTGCAATTCAGTTGTACTTATTCATGCATACTATTACGATATGTAAATATTTGACTGGTTTACCTATTGAAATGCATTTTTTTGCGAAAGCTTGTCGGATATTAATACAGCTGGACCATATGAATAAAGGACGTATAGCTGCACTAGTTTAACCCAAACTTAGTTTAGTAAAATCACTGTTTGTGGGTTAATAAAATCGGTATGCTTGAAAGGCAGTTTAATTAAATCTGCGTTAGCTAATCTGAGGTAAAGCGTAACAATAGTTTGCCATTAAATCATTGTTTAGTGTCATACAGAATTCAATTTCACAGCAAGTTATATTTCTACCATTATTAGAAAAGCATGCAATGACTTGCGCTGTGCATTTCTGTCTACATGTTTTCATTTAGGCGTATAGCAACTATGAAGCAAACAGACACAGATAAATGTACCAAGGTGGCCTGTTTGTGAACGGCGCAGACCCATATGCCAATTTCTTATCGACGCGACTGCTTTTAAATGGAGTACGGCACATATGACAATTTGTTATTGATGGTTTCGTATCATCGTTGAAAGGTGAATTCTCCTTTTATGGGTTTTTTGTAAGGGGTTTTAATGTTCTATTGCCTGTTGGCGCAAGTTTAATATTGGCTTATGAGCTGTACGCCATTTGCCAACTGCCAAATGTGTCATACGCCGTCTATAAACTTGCACACCGATAATAAATTGGCAATTGGGTTTGCGCGATTTAAAAACGACCACGGCCTGTTTACGCTGTAAATTACAAACGGGCCATATTGGTTATTTGTTTGAGACAGTAACACATCAATACCGTATCGGCACGCGCGCAAGACGGGTTGTGAATGGGATTTAAATGATGACCCCCCCCCACCCCGCCCAGTTGATGCGATAACTCAGCCGCCAATGTAGCTGAGTCGCGTATGCGTGCAAACCATTTGGGGCAATATGGCAATGTTTATTTAATTAGAATTGCTAAATCAGCAATGATGTGTTTGTGTACATTCGACGTGTTGATGAAATTAGATGTCCGCTCCACGCTATGGTATATGGTTAATATTACAGTCTGTAATTAGCAGCCTATTTGCGTTATCCATTTTGTAGGATTAGTTGACCACACAAAGCTTTAAAGATTAAAGTATGGTAATAATATATCTATGACTATATAGTTGCTATGAATAAGTGTGCTGCTGCTGCTGCTGCTGCTGCTGCTGCTGCTGCTGCTGCTGCTGCTGCTGATGGCGATGATGATGATGATGATGATGATGATGATGATTCATCATCATCATCATCATCATCACCATCATCATTATCATCACCACATGCCTCACGTCCGCCACCGCCACCATCACCACCCCCATCAGCACCACCAGCACCAACCACGACACCGCAATCGCCATCGTCAGCAGCAGCAGCAGCAGCAGCAGCGGCGGCGGCGGCGGCGGCGGCAGCAGGGGTGGAAGCAGTGACAGTAGCAGCAGCAGCAGCAACAGCAGCAGCTGCCATTGTTGCCGTCATCATCATCAACATCCAACAAGATGCAATAAGGGCTTATGCGAAGGAATAGTGGTGCGGTGTGGTGGACTGGGCAATAGAATCGATTAGCAGACTACCTGGTTACCCTACACAAAAGTACCATAATTATATTAGTCCCAATCATCGTCATCATTATCATCATTTTATTATTTTTCAACCTACTCCCATCCTCCCCTCACGCTACATATACCACCTCACCGCCCTCCTTCGCACCACCGCACACACTCCACATACATCACATCAAAGCAGTAAGGATTAAAGTATGGTATTAATTTATCTATGACTATACACTTGGCTACCTATGAATAAGTGTGTTGCTGCTGCTGCTGTTACTGCTGCTTGTGCGGGGGCTACTGCTGCTGCTGAGGATAATGATGATGATGATGATGATGATGATGATGATGATGATGATGATGATGATGAAGTAGTAGGGTCGGGATTAAAATGATACCACCTCCCTTAACTGGCCGCCGTTCGGCGATCCGTGGCCCCCACCGCCCTCTCAATCCCTGGGGCAAAGGGCTGTTGAGACATGTGGTTGGTGTATCATCATCGTTATTATCACCACATGTCTCACGTCTGCTACCTCCAGCTCCATCACCCACATCAGCACCACCAGCACCACCCACACCACCTCAATCGCCATCGTCAGCATCAGCAGCAGCGGAAGCAGTGGCAGTAGCAGGAGCAGCAACAGCAGCAGCTGCCATTGTTGCCGTCATCATCATCAACATTCAACAAGATGCAATAAGGACTTATGCGAAGGGATGGTGGCGCGGTGTGGTGGACTGGGCAATAGAATCAATTACCAGACCATTTTATTATTATTCAATCTACTCCCCTCCTCTCTCTCTCTCTCTGCATAGATCGCCTCGCCGCCCTCCTCCGCACCACCGCACACACTCCGCATACACTACATCGCCTTCCTACTCCCCCTCTTCCTTCCACTCCTAACCCCTCCTCCTCCACCACCCCCCCCCCCCCCCCCCCGCCTCTTACTCCTACTCACTCTCCTCCTCTTCTTCTTCCTTTGTATCCTCCTGCCCTATCCCATGCTCCACAACCATCAAATCAACCAATCAGTTGCCGTCGCCGCCACCACCACCACCACCAGCACCACCAGCACCACCACCGATACCACCACCACCACCACCATCATCATCATCATCATCATCATCATCATCATCATCAAGTAGTAGGATCGGGATTAAAATGATACCACCTCCCTCAACTGGCCGCCGTTCGGCGATCCGTGGCCCCCACCGCCCTCTCAATCCCTGGGGCATAGGGTTGTTGAGATATGTGGTTAGTGTATGCCTCCAGATGGTGTTCTCCTGGACCCCACATGTCAAGGAGAACCTCCTCAGGATACCGGCCAGTGGTCGGCCTCTGTGTAGGCTCAGACAAACACGTAGTCTCTGCCAGAGTCGCATCGGCATGATGGGACCACCCATAGTGTCTTCCATTTACCTTGACAACGCTCACCTGGCAGGATGCTAAAGTGCTTATCATGTATGCCACGGCAGACTCTGCCATGTTCACATGTTATGCAGAGAATCTGGTGCTGAGCAGACAACCACGTCCAACCCTCTCCACCACATAGAAGTGGCAGACAGACTCGATCTCTTCACGTGGGTGAAAGCGGTCGTAAATGTTTCTCCGCAAGGGGTCGACCCAAGGATTGTAACTGGGTGGGGGGGTCATCCCGGAAGTGGGCCCACTTGGCATCCAATATCATGGCAGTCTCAGCACCCTGTGCCACTGCTGTAAACGCGAGCACGAGCAGTATCATGAGAATCATGGCTATATATGAAGAGTTAAACTGAACAGAGTGAACCGCTCAAGAAATATCTGTGCCAGATCAAGCCATGCTCCATCCGGTTCGATAGTGATCTTCATCCCCTCAGGGGCAGGGGCTAGCTGCTTCACTTTGCCGCTGGCTAAGAAACGTAGCTCTAGGATTATATGAGTCATTTGTGGGCTAGTGAGTCCGAATCGCTGAAGCAGTTTAACAGCACCCTTGGCTTTGGTGACATGTGACACACCATCTACCCATAGGATGCCCTCCTGGAGGTTAACAGCTTCTTCTGGTCCATCGAATGGACAACGCAGCAGGAGCTTTCCACCTGTAACCCCGATCCGGTGACCCACCCTCGTCAGGGAGACACCTTCACCTATGTAGGTGAGGAAGGATGATCCCCGATTGTAGAGCTTTCGAACTGTCCCATTCTTTTTCACAACAGTGGAGAGGGGAGTAACCTCTATGTCAATGACTGCGGGAGGCCTATATAGGGGCAACCATGTTTGCCACTCACCCCCAGGTCCAGCGCGGTACCACACTTCATTCTTCTCAAATATTAACTGCAGGTTTTTTGCAAGGGTCAATAGCAGGCCATCATGGGCCATCGGCGGGGCACCATTCGAATAGGGTTTGACCAGATGAAAGCTGAGGTCGCTATTTAGGGTGTTGATGTCTGCCACCTCTGTATCCGAGAGCTCAATCAACGGCTCGAGGATGTACTTCCTCTTCGGGAAATCGTACCGAAACACGATCTTGTGGCCATCTATGTTGCGACCAAGGCGCTCCTTCATCACATCCTTGAGGTCTGTGAGCAGCTCCACCCCATCACCACCAATGGGGTGGATGTAGAATGCCTTTGAGCTTGCTTCGTACTGTAGGGCGAATGACTTGCCATCGCTCTCTTATACCTTGGTAGTATCAACTGCATACACATCTGTCAGGTCAGCAAGACCAGTCGAGTGAGCAAATATGGGTTCCATAGCACGCTATAGGAGGGGGTTAAACAAGATGTATAACCATGCTGATTGTCCGACTGCTTCTCTCCAGTGGTGAGAACGTAATCTCACCCTCTCTATAGGGGAGACGGGTGGTACAGTACCATGTAGAATGGGTCCTCTTCGAGGTGCCCCAGTGGGGCACAACATACATACACGCCAATGTGCTATATCAACCTCCGGGCAGTGCACACAGCAGCTCACTGGTAGAAGTCTAGTCATAGAAACCTATGGAAAGCTATCAGTCCTAGCCTGTTCACACCTATAAATCACCTGTTTGACAGCCCCTCCATTAACATATATGCCAGCACGGATGGGATATCGGACGTCCATTTAGAGTTTACACTCTTATTACTCATTGACCTGACATGATATCATACCAGCATTATCTGACCTTTGCCGAGATGATGAAAGAGGATTGCCCCTCCATGACCCCTGCACAAAACGAACAGATGCTCGCACTGCAACAAGGAGAGCGACTACAGCGGGAGAGCTGGTATCAACAGAACGCGAGCATTGCAAGGAGGCGAAGGAACAGTGAAGCTTTCAAATACTGGCAGGACCTCCTGAAGAAGAGTAAGCGGTATGCAGGAGTCTTGAAAGACAGCGATGCGCCAGATCTCTTCACATTCGACGATGATCCAGATGTCTTCACAGACGAGAATGAGCCAGGTATCTTCTCAGACGAGGATGAGCCAGAGGTCATACAGTGGGAAGAGGAGATGGCACAGAAGTGTAAGACCAAGAATGCCATCCAGGGGCGGACCGACTATCTTGGTGATAAGGTGAAGTTCCAGATGTCACATCTCAGAAAGCTACTGTCACCCGTCATAGTGTTGGATGACCGCTTTCTAAGAGACATCTGTCTCAACACCAGCAAGCTGGTACGGTTCGCCAGGCTCTCCAAAATGAACCCTTCTATGACTCATGAGCAGATTCTGCAGTTGATGCCTGTTTAAGCCTCCAGATATACTATGGCAAAATCAGAGTGGCAGAAGCAACCAGAACTATACTCCTCCCTGACTGCTGACGAGGGCGGGACCATCCATGGCTGGCGACCCCACCAGATAGATACCATCAGGAAGAATCTCGTCCGTGAGGCAGAAAAGTACAGCAGAACGCTCAAGCGATATAAGACAGCATACAACGTCCTCGCGCGTACAACCACTGCTGCAGGTGTGATTGGAGCCAGTGCTGGTGTGGAAGCTGTGGCCACTCTCACTACAGGGGTGGGTGCCCTCGTCGCCATCCCGCTGTGTGGCATGACACTAGCCAACACTCTCTTGGCCACGGGCTTGGGGGTGGGGCAGCGGCAGATCACAATGAGGCTGGAGAAACATGCTAAGTACTTGATGCTGGCACAGAGTATGCTACGGACTATCGACGAGTCTGTCAGCAAAGCTCTCGAGGATGGCCAGGTCACCGTTGAAAAGTACCACCATATATTGAAGGTCCAAGCCCTGTACCACACGGAGAAACCTAAAGTGTGACAGCAATACCTTAAATGCTCCAGCGGGCGGGTTGATATGGAGAAGCTAAAAAACGAGATGTTACGGCGCGGTCACCTCGCCGGTCTCTGGAGTCGAGACGACTACAAATAGTGTGCTGCCTGTACGGTAGCTTTAAGAACACCAGTATAGATGGCCTTCCCACTGAACCTCACGACAGTCATCCAGAGCCAACCGCCCCTCCTTGGTACACCCTTGACTGGCCTGCGAGGTCTACTGGATGATATATCAGAGCAAACACCGTTCTCCATCACAGTGGATGGACCGTCCCGAACCAGCTTCTCTGTCAACCCACAACCGCTAACCAACCGCCCAATCACCATCAAGGATGCGAAGCAAGCTCATACTTGGATGGCTGCTCCAAGCCTCTCATACTCGAATCAGCAGCTGGACTTTGTCGGGTGGTGTGCCACGGCAGGATGTGGAGTAAGTTCCACCCTGCTTCACTCTTATTCTGATACTCCTGAAGCTGTGCTCATCGCCAGCTGTCTCAGATTCCACATGTACGTCACGGTGCAACGAATCCTCCATGAGCTGGGTGCAAGCCTCCCTAATACAAACGACTTCGACCCACAGCTCAACAGTCATAGCGTCTCAGCGGCCAGAAGACTACAGAGAGAGTTCAGCGCTCACCCAGACTATCGGTGGCATAAGGGTGACAACAGTTACCTAGGGGTTATGTACGGTGACCCGAGACATGACTACTCAGGATTCCCCTATCAAACACCCCAATGAGTAGGCCGCGGAAAACAGCGACATTCTCTGTCAGCGACAGACTCCGACCCTGGAGCGCTGGTGCAAAATATGCACATCACTGGCTTGCGGCAGGACTATCCAGATGTGTGGAAGTACTTTGTCCCACACACCACCTCAGGCCTCACACTGGCAGGGATCGTTTGGACCAACAATCCCTGGAAGCACTGTGCTACTGTCCCCTTACAGCACAGACCAAGCTGCGTCATTCCATAGATGGTGTCAGCGGAGCAGAGGTCCAGGCCATGTTCATCAGTCTCGTTGAAGACATGATCATCGTGGCAGATCCCAGCAGTCTTATTGCCAAGTTCCAGCAGGGGTTGCAGAAGGTCCGTCGCAAACTTGACTTTGCTATTTCACTACACCTATGGTTGATTCCGAGCAACATGATCGTGGGCATCGAGGACCTCCAAG
This sequence comes from Chaetoderma sp. LZ-2023a, assembly GCA_034401795.1. Lineage (NCBI taxonomy): Eukaryota > Metazoa > Mollusca > Caudofoveata > Chaetodermatida > Chaetodermatidae > Chaetoderma > Chaetoderma sp. LZ-2023a. The sequence continues at coordinate 64,309,278 of CM067369.1, read as the reverse complement.
TCAGGGGCTATAACAACATGATAGGCGAGGGGAGTTCCCCCAGTGTCCTGTTCGGCTTCAACACTGATATCAACGCACCTGCATGTAGTACAGGCCATACAGTCGTTACGACCCTGACACTGCAGCCAGCTTGGCCTGCCCTACAGCCCTATACACGTGGCCAACATACACATCCACGGGCTGGATGGTTCCACAGCGCATCTTTTTTCCAGCTTGTAGTATCGCAAAGCCTTGTTCAGCTCTGAGTCAGGTGAGGCCATGGAAGTCTGCAACTGCTGGAACACATCTGACAGATACTCCCGATCCTTGTAGAAACCTTTTGCTCGCAGGAACTTCTCGATGATACTCCCGCCCATGACAAGGTATTCGAGGAAGCAGATCTGCCCCTGACCATATCCTAGATGGAGCTTCACAGCTGTCAGCTCCTCTGTCAGCTCAGCACCGGAGAGCTGAGCGAGCTCATTTGGGGTCTTCTTCTTGTAGTCCTTCAACTCCCTCCAGAAGACCTCATAGTACTTCTCGCATAGCGCGAGCTCGGACATGTTTAAGATGTCTCAATAGAGAGATGAATATTCCTGAGTACCAACCCGGCCACCTGGCAGATGCAGACTGGGAAGATCTTATTAGCTCTTTCGACAGGGAACGCAGACATTTAACAGCATTGTATACTCAGTGCTTAAACAATGATGTCAACTGTACAGATCGTGAAGCAACTGCCCGAGAGCCAGGCGAGTCTTCAGAAGGTGGAGAACCTGGTGCGAACCAAGACACAGAAGTTACTGACCAAAGCAAAACGTCTGGCAGTCCATGTCGCCAGTAACGTGGCAGCGAATGTGGCCGTGGTGAAGATGACAGGGGGAAATGAGGTTCTTCCTGCCGCACTGCGGCTGTCCTCACTACAGTGGTGAGCGGGGTGGCCGCGCACTGTCTCGGAATAACTCACCCCATCCCAAAGATCACCCTCAGTGGTGCCTCCTGCACTGTTGCCGCCAAGATCATGGGTGAACATGTTACACTAATGGAGGCCGCGGTTCTAGGGCTAGCAAGGAGGGCAATGGCTGAGGTCATCGTCGCCTACGTTTAACCCCTCTGAATAGTGAGAGATGGATCACGAGACCCCTGCAGCATATGAGGCATGGCGTGCCGGAGGGCAGTGTGTTGCCCATAGTCGAGCATGCGGACTGAGGATCGCCAATGCCTGGGAATGGTGGACCGCCCACAAGGCATGCCCTGCAGAGAGGGCCAGTACCCTGAGCACTGCTACCTATTCCCTTGGCCGACTGCGTGGTCCTCCTATACCCAACTATTTCACTGGGGGTATGACTAGTAGGTTTAAGCCGTGTATATAGCACTATGACTCTGTCACTCACATACCTAGAAAGCAAAGAGCTAGGCGATCTTGCTCACTTGGGCGAGGCACGCCTTGGTTCAGAGGATACTGTTGCCCCTATCTCCTTCCTAGACTTCGATGAGAAGGGAGACCCGCGGGAGATCCGAGGTACCATCCCAGCCCGAGATCTCATTGGGAATACTGAGACAGTTGGACAATCGGCCATTAACAAGGCCAAGACTGTATACAAGGGGATGGGCATCAAAGACAGGGCAACGATGCGAGGTATGCTCGGAGTCGATGAGGCTGGTGCCATCAATGTTATGGCTGATTCCTATGCACAAGACCTGATTAAGGATCTTCTGAAACCACAGAGCTCATTTCAATAGGATGGAGAGAATCTCAGGGTAGGCACCATTGGCCTGAGCAATATCACTGTCGATGGCAAAAAAAGGTGCTACCGCCAGCCTCCATCTACCAGAGGTGAGGAAGTCATGGGTCTTTGGTTTGCCGTTTAAGACCACAAGATAGTCATAGCTTCCCGTGCATGTATCATAGAGATACAGGATGTACTAGACACTGTGGGTGCTGACACAGGCCCTCTACGCTATCTTCTGAGCTGCTGCTGGGATTCCATGCTTGATGCCTCCATCGCATCCTTCGTATCTGCCGGAGGTGCAGGATTCCCCGCTCTGCAGGCGAAAGAGCTGGTGCAGGAAGTACTGCCGTTTAGTCTCCCAGATATAGAGGAGGCTACCGCCGACCAAGTGCTAATCGTCCTCTGCACGCATGTCTGTACCATTCAACAGTAGGCCGGCTGATGCTGGTCAGGTGGTGCTGATCATTGCCCTGTCAGGACACGGGGAAAACATCTTGCTGTGGGCTCTCCTGGCCAAACATCTACACTCTCAATACATCCTTCTGGTGTCAGACTCCGCCGCTGAGGTAGTTGACAGTAATAATCAATGGTACAATGGCCCAATCACCAAGACGCAGAACCTGCAAGCACTGGTAGAGAAGCTGCTGGCAGCCCGACTGACAGAACCACTTGTTCTAGTTATCAATGACCCTGCAGTGGACCAGAAGACAGCCCCCTACCTCAGCAACATCACCAGGCGCATCCGGCACACAAAGATAACTGTCTTCATCCTCTTTCAGAAGTAAACCCTCGAGATCTCACCGGACATCCGCCACAATGCCCGCTTGCTGTAGTGGGACGTGCCCTGCTCGAGACCATATACGACAGCCTAACCCTCAAGGAGACCAAAGGGGAATTTATTGCAGGTGTACAGAGGGCAGCTGAGCTGCACAGCTTCATCTTCAGAAATAAGGAGACAGGTGAGCTGTCATACTTCAAGCCATCTCTGGAAAAGGCGCAGACCTTCACCTACAAGCTGAATCCAGCCAAGAAACTAGCCTGCTCTATGCGTCATCGCTGACAGACTGTCGGCCACAACTTTTTTCATTCATCAGAAGGCTGTGCAGTCTCCGCTACTTCGTCCGCAGTCTCTACTACTTCGTGAGATGCTTGAGGAACTTCGTCAAAAGCTTGAGGAACTTCGTCAGAAGCTTGAGGAACTTCGGAAGTTTTGTCAGAAGCCTGTCGCTTAAACTGCTACTGAAACTCTATCCACTGAGGGTCAGAGTCTAGGACTCTCTTCTTTTGGAACTTCTCATGGAAGACCCACTTTTTTCATGCGCGACTAGTATCGTGCTTGCGAGTGGATTTGATGGGGTAGTCCTGGTCGTTATCTGGGAATTTCAGAAATGCTGGCAAATTACTGGCCAATCTCCTGCGCCCTCTTTCGTTGAAGATGTGCTCAATAGCCTCCTTGCGGCCAACAGTGAACCCCTCCTGAGTACCTTCTGCATGACCGGTGTCGTGGCTCTCTGCTACAGTGGCACTGACCTCCTCCCTGAAGTAGTTATTTGCACCAGACTGGAGGCTATCCAGCATATCTCGCTCTTCCTGGCTATGGAGGCTAAATACGGCAGCCCACTTCCCGACAGTTAGTAGATCTTTGGGATCGACCCTCACCCTATGGAGAGCTAGAATAGCAGGACTGTTGGTTTGGACCACAGGTAGGTTGAGTGCCCTGCCCTGGGTGCTGTCAAACTTCCGGTAGAGTATCCGAGTCAGGAGTTCTTTTGTACTATGAACTGGCGCTCCTTCCTCTATGGCGGCCAGTATCTCCGCATCAGACGGAGGTGTATCTTGGCTCACTCATGGATAATGTTGCTGTCACGAAGCAGTCCTCGGACCCTGTCACAGTGGGACAGTGCACATCGTGGCTGTCGTGCTGACTGTCGCGCCGACTTGTCCTGCTGCCTATAGACAATCTGCTGGAGAACTTTACCAAACATGGCAGCCGTTTAAACGCTCTATATACCTAGACCTTAAACATGCTGCAGTATGTGCAACATCCAGATTGGGGCCATTGAACCCACGACATCACACCACACTGATCCTCGGAAGGACTGCCTGATGGTCATTCGAGCCAGTATACACGATGAGAACCCGTTGTCCGCTGTTGGGAAGTACATCGACTTTGCAATCTCGGCACAGATCCACGAGATCAAGAGCATGACACTCGAGTTCAAGCTTCAGAACGCAATAGAACAGACAGTAGAGCTCCCGCAGGTTCTGAACAGGTGGGAGATCGTGCAGAGCAACAGCACCATGGACATCACCAATGGGAACGATGAGTACTGAGTTCTAGGTCCACTGGCTCGTGGACCAACCTTCTATGCGAAGGGAAAGGGGTACTACGCTGTGGGGTGCAATGAGGGGTTCACGAAATTCGAACTACAGGCATGTGTCGAGAAGCATGTGGCAGTTCCACTCTTAACCCTCCTCGAGAACACACACGTGAATCCGGCGACCATGCAGGATAGGCTGTTCCTCCGGGTGTACACTGAACAGCTCGCAGATGCAACGATGAATGCTCCAAGACGTCATGTTTGGCATGACGAGAATGACCAAGAACTGAAGCAAACAGGTTCCAAACAGCGGATTGTGCATGTGGAGCGAGAACACCAGCATGTCCAAGCCACAGCTAACCAACGGGTAGAGCTGACATTGCATCGTGGTGCATCGGACTGTGTCGCTGTTGTGGTCCTGGTCCAGAAGGGAGGAGCCATCCAGCAGGTGGATAAGCTAGACGACTTCAAGCCTGTGGTTTCTGGACCAATGTTCTTGGTGAGGTACGCGAGCTGGCTGACTGCCAACACTACAGACAGAAAACTAAGTCATATGCACTTCTGTGACTAACCAGTGGAAGCGATGACCTCGAACATCCCACCTAATCAGGGCAACCGGCTCAGCTTCAACATCGGAAACCGCAGAGCTGGGACTCACCCATTAGGTGTGACGGTACTATGGCTATGCTAAGGTATGCATGTCGAATATATCAGGTATTCAGCTTGAGCGTGCGTAGAGCATGCCTCCTGTTGTCACCACTGCAGCTGCTACCACTACTATGGGCTCTGCTCAGCTTCTCTATCGCCTGGTTATGATGATCACGCTCGACGTCTGCCACCTGCATGTCGGTGAAGCCGAGTCCACAGTTCGCCAAAGCAAACATGCCCGCATTCAAGATTGTGGAGGCCATGCTATAGACTACAGTTTAAAGCTACTATATAGCTGCCCCAACGATGGATATGTATGAACCAGAGGCTTATGAAGATCCAGTCGAGGATATAGATAATGAGGACTATGAGGAGGACTATGATAAGGATGATTATGATGCAGACGACTACGATGTAGTGGAGACTGCGGGTGAGTATGATGATGTAGAGCCTGAATCCTGCAAGCTAGTACACAGAGCGAAAGGAATCTATCGCACTTACGTAAAAGGTTCTATCGGGCCGCTAGCACCAGTTGGGGCTCTGATCGCTCTGTTCACATTGAAGGCTGGCGAGACGGTCCGCAAGATCGCCAACAATGCTCTCCATGGTGTGGAGAAGATTTCTGACGCTTTACCAGCCATCACCTCAGGAGTAGGTACGTTTTTCGGAGTCGCAGGCCCTTGGCTACCGTACGTTGCCATAGCACTCGCGGCCATCTGGGCCACCGAACATTTAAGCCATGCTATATAAGGATGGCGTCTGTGTACGACCTGGTCAAGATACTTAACTTCCGAGTGTTAATCAATAAACTACCGTTCACTGAGGATCCAGCAGAGACTAGACGCTGGTGTACGGAGGTGTTTGGGGAGTCTTCAGTGGTAGTCGAATGAATGACGGCCGTCTGTTCATCTGTTTAGAGTTCGCCCAGGCCGTGCATGATAGGACGGGAGTGGACGTCAGTGATAAAATCACCCAGGCCATGCGTGACAGGACGGGAGTGGACGTCAGTGATGAAATCAAGCGGCTTTCTTGAGGAATTTTACTATCAGCCTGCTGGATATTACCGTGAGCCCCCTTAACTATTCGAGGCTGCACATCGCAAGAGCCACAACTTGACTACACGTATGCCCTCACCATCGTCGATGTTTCCAGCAGGTACAAGTCGGAAGTACCGCTCACAGACAAGTCAGCTGGCCAGGTGGCCTAAGCATTCCAGGGTGTCTACGAGACTTCAGAATATCCACTCCAGTGGCCGGAATTGTTGCAGGTGGATGAGTGTAAGGAGTTCAGAGGGGAGACTGCAGCCCTCATGTGGAAACACGGTGTGGAAGTTAGGCGAGGTGAGGTAGGGCATCACGTACCCAGGCTATCGTTGAGCGGTGGAATCGGACTGTTCCTAAACCAATATGCCCAGGAAATGGCCGCCCCGCGTGAATGTTCTAGAGTATGGGTGAGAGGGCTGGCTACTGTGGTGGAGAGATCCAATGCCAAGGTTACTAGGCTAATCGGGAAGAAGCCAGTAGATACTCTGCTGGTCACAGCTCTAGAGGAGCGAACAAGGGAGAGGAGTGCCTACCTCCCGATGCTCTGGTTCGGTACCTGTATGAGCCTGGCGAGCTCGAAGGTGGTAGACGGCGTGGAACAGATCCTAACTGGTCGATAGGTGTTCAAAGGCTTGACAGATATGTGGAGGTGGAGGGGCGGCCTACACTGTACTACCTGGCATGCCAGCACGGAGTGCCTAGGCGACCATTTGTCGTAGAAGAGCTTCAGTTAGTCCCTGAAGACACACAGCTACCACCCGTTAGGGTGCTAACATGATACGCGATGGGCTCGGTATGGACCCCATCTGGCAGCACATGGTGCTTATCATAGTAAGCGGAGAGTCTGAGTTTTTCCTACACATACATCACCATACCCTGGTTGCGCATGCGTAGGCCTCGGTTTTTAGCTCTGTCCACCCCACCATGTAGGGCACTGTAGAACCTCTGCCAAGAGACCTCATTCTGCCGCTTTGACATTCCCTTAGCCGAGCACTTACTTGCAGCTGCGCTCTCCACGTAGTATCATTTGAAGCAGAGAGCGATGCCACGAGAGCCTTCGAACTCGAGCTTGAACAGTCCCGGAGTCCATGCAGACCATTTGTCCCAAGCTAGCCAGTCCCGCTTATGAGCCTCGTACTCTGCTCGCATCTCAGGACGAATGACGTCGTCGAGGTTTGAGCCTGCTATAGCAATATACGCGGAGTCAGTGCCCATCTGCAGGTACTCAAAGCTGTCACGAGCTACGTAGCGATCGAGGAAGTCGTAGTAGAACTCCAGAATTCACAGCTTCGCGAGCTCATAAACGGCTTCTCGGCTTGCGACTCTGTAGCTCGTATGACTCACTGATCTCCTCGAGATCTTCGAACCATGCACTACGTAAGGCCTTGTCTACCACGCATACATCCTTCGTGAAGCTGGTGTTGCTATGGCATTCTAGTGCCCCGATGAGCTTCCCGTAGGCACTGTTGCCGAGGAGTTTGAAGCGATCTGCCAAGAGCACTTTGCTCTTATCTACATCTCCCGAGCGGCGGGCCTCCGTAACATTCTCCACAAACCACTCGAATGGGCGCTTGGCCTCATAGTCTATGGTGCGGTATACAGCAGTGATCTCCAGGCCATGGGTTATATACCACTTGAGTGTCGGTGCATACAGCAGCCGCTTCTTGCCAGAGAGGGTGCTGACCAGCTTCTGGGTGGTGGGTCGCTTCCGCCCTGTACACTCTAGATATGCCTGCATCTCAGAAGAGATGGCCTCTACCGGGATCTCGCGGTTATAGAAGAGTGGGGGCATTTCCTCGAACTTTGCCCACAGAGCCTCTGGGACCTCTATATCCACCTCAGCAAATCCAAACCAGCGGTCTGCTAGGAGCTCCTCCTTAAAGCTGGCTACACCACTGTCACCAGACCAACGGCGCACTGTCTCCTTACCATAGGGCATCTCTTTGGCCATCGTTGACAGGTACAGAGCATTTGCGTCGTAGTCGAGTAAACGTTGGTAGAGCCACTCACTCTGGCGGATGCATGTCACACCTGCCTCACGGTATCTGGTGAACACGATGCTGGGCCTTCCAACAACCGCGTCCTTCAACATCTCGTAAGCCTCCTTGCCTGGAGAGTAGAGGCTAACATCCGGCATGTGCTGAGCTGTTCCACGTAGGAGGTACTGCAGTGACACACCTGGGAGAGACACCGCATCTTTGAGGATGTCTATTTCTCATTCTGTGTAGAACTCCCACATCCACTCTAGGGCTTCGATGAATGGACTGACGTCCAGGTTGTTGTAAGTATCGCAGCCAGTCGGCGAATGTCTGCATTCCGTGCTCGCTGAATGTCTGGGTACATTGTTCCCACTCTGTTCGCGTCAAGAGGTAGCCACCCTTGAGCTTAGCTGTCCATGCTGAGTAGTCAGGAAACCCTGGATAGTTGAGCTTCTCATGTGTGTCAACCCATTCATACGGGGGCCAGCTCTTCTGCTGTGTACACCCATAAGATTTGACCCATACCTCGTACGAGACTCCTGGGCCAAGGTAGTTCAGCACATCGAGAACCCATAGCTCAGGTGTTATGAGGAACATGGTCTGACTAGCCTTCTTGGCGACCTTCACTCTATCTGTACTGTCAGTCAGCCCATCGAAAACGTACTTCTTGATGAGGTTCAGGCCATACCGCCAAGAGTTGAATGCAAGTTCAGGCACTTGGTCATACCACTCGTTAATCAGTCGGTGCTGTCGCTTTGGGAGCTTGTCCATGTCTGTCGGTATGTACTGTGCCCTAAGCCTTGTCCGGATTAGAGATGCTCGCCATTGGATCACCAGCATGAACTCTCTGATCAGTTCTTTGGGGTCAGGATTGCAGAGGTGAGTGGGCTCACTCGTGGCGCCCTCTAAGGAGCAGCCAACTGACACAGAGATAGGTATGAGAGTACTCTCGATCGTGAGAGTCTCCGTAGGCTGAGTCTTGATACCATCTATGAGTGCTAAGAAGTCGTAAACTATGAAGTGTGGGTATGTGACAGTCCGAACTCGTTTAGGGACGCTTGGACAGCGTTTTATACAGCACTCTCACTGTACAACAAGCATGCATCCAGACGATCTCAGTTTCTCCTCTCTCAGGACTGTCTTGCGGTATCTTTGTTCGGCATCCTCACCTCGCTGGTGTTGTGGACACCCATGCCAGTGACAGCCATGGAACTGGTAAACGGTGTTGGTGGTCGGAGCATAACCATCTATGGGAGCACCCTCAATCCAACGCTATCCACCGTGTCCACACTCTACATGGCGTATGTGTATGCCTCTGTTTCTCGACTCATACTCGATCCAACGAGTAGCCGCTGAACTGGATGGCTGGGGTGGATAGAAGGCTTTCTCATACGCAGACTGTGGCGCCTCAACCTTCTCACCAGGACACACCATTGTTGTTTTGCCGCCTGTACAGCGATTAACGTGGTGTTGAAGATGGCATGCCTGTGTAAACCTCTGCTGACAATGACTGCAGACTAGTGTATGTGCCACCTTGGATATGTGCTTGATGAAGAAGGCGTGGTGGGCCCACACTCCGATGGTCATGGTGTCACGGTAGAGAGCCACTTGCCTGATCAAGTGCCAGGTGCCCTCTTCGGTTGGTTCATACACACGAATCCCGATCTTGGCGAAGAACTTTGTGGCAAGCTCTCGTGCAAGAGCTGTACTTCTATCAGCTCTCGCTCCTCGGTGGAATGCTAGACATCTCCAGAGACACATGTTGACCCTGTAGGTGCCGAGGGCAGTCATACTCTTCTTCTGTCGTAGCCAGTCTGGGAGGGGGCCTGTCCCAAGCAGAGGTTGGCGGTCGATGACAGCCCTGGCCTCAACGTTGATTGATCGAACGAAAGCCCAGGTGTCGAGGCGGGCTTGCTCTCTTGCTGCCACTCAGTCCTGAGCTGCTCCTATCGTATTCATCCACGGGCTCCCTGGATCATTCTTGTGGAAGAGCATCACCCTACCGTCTTCGATGTGACGGATGCGATAGGTATGGGTGTAGCAGAGGTAGAAAGTGTGCTGGACAGTCTGCTGGATCTTTTGCATGATCTGACCTGTGAGGTCTCCTTCTAGACCGCTGCAGAATTTCCAGCGTACTGACTGGCGTCCTCTATCCTCTGTCTCCCTTTCGCCGAGACGCGGGTCGAGAATGTGTTCACCTTCTCGCCTCATGCTCTGGGATAAGGGTTCAGACCTCGGCCCCCTCATCACTTGGTTAGTGATCCTATGTAGGAGAGGTAAGCGCTCCAGTGGATGATCCGCCCTCCGCCTTGCTACAGTCTTGGCTCGCAAGCTAGCAGTCACCTTCTCGTCCAACTGATGAAGCTCACGTATCCGCTGCGCTTTCTTGTGGGGATTCCAAGGATCATATTTGGTATGCGCTGGAAACCTTCCGGTCTTCATTGCTCAGGAGAGTCGCTTCTGCCACTCCTCGGCACGGACCTGTCCGATCATCTGGAGCAGGTCAGCTTTCTTGGCCTTAGGGTAGCCTCTAAGGCCGGATTGCTTTGCAATAGCGCGAAGCTGTGCAACAGTAATCATGGTGTATATCATTGTGGATGCCTGTCTCTAAATGGGCGTTCAGACCCTATTATGTGTGGTTGATCACAAGGCGATCAGTGGTGTATATCACTGTGGATGTTTGTCTCAAAGTGGGCGTTCATACCCTATTAATAATGTGTGGTTGATCACAAGGCGATCATTGGTATATATCACTGTGGATGCTTGTCTCTAAATGGGCGTTCAGACCCTATTATGTGTGGTTGATCACAAGGCGATCAGTGGTGTATATCACTGTGAATGCTTGTCTCTAAATGGACGTTCAGACCCTATTATGTGTGGTAGTAGTAGGGTCAGGATTAAAATGATACTACCTCCCTCAACTGGCAGCCATTCGGCGATCCGTGGCCCCACCGCCCTCTCAATCTCTGGGGGTCTCCATCTAGAGGCATACACCAACCACATGTCTCAACGACTCTGGGGGCCTCCATCTAGAGGCATACACCAACCACATGTCTCAACAGCCCTATGCCCCAGGGATTGAGAGGGCGGTGGGGGCCACGGATCGCCGAACGGCGGCCAGTTAAGGGAGGTGGTATCATTTTAATCCCGACCCTACTACTTCATCATCATCATCATCATCATCATCATCATCGCTACCATCACCATCACAACCACTAACATCATCATCATCTTCATCATCATCAGCTGTTGCTGCAGCAGCAGCGGCTGCAATATCATCAACAGCAGCAGAGTCAACGAAATGCTGAATCCGGCCAATCCTATTACTTTGAACCTGCATTAGGAAACAAAATGGACCATGATATTGTTCCAAGGACGGAATCGAATGAGTAATATAAGATAATTTTTTAAGTTATGCTACGCTTAAACCTACCCTGGATTAGGTTCAGTAAACCTGATATATGTTAAGGTGTTTAAACCTCTGTTTAAGCTAAACCATTCGTATGCATATAGAATCTTAAACTCTTCAATATTAACCCACCTTCATGCATATGGTGTACATGAACTGGTTTAATTATTAACCCACTGTTTACATTAAACTAAATTATGCATAGTGTAAAGGAAAAGTTACACAGGTTTATGCTAAACTCTCTCTAAACTACCTTTATGCCTATAGGTCCTAGTCTCACCTTTGAATCATATTATTATTATTATTATTATTATTATTATTATTATTATTATTATTATTATTGTCAACAAAATAACACGGGTACTGTAATTTTTAAACTATGGAAGAAAGAGTTAAATCCACCAGCAGAAATCACAATAGATGAATCTAGTTTTAGCTATGCACCGCCCATCTCTAGCTAAGCTCCAACAACGTTGTGCTAGTATTAGGATCGATCCCTGCGCTCGCTGAATCTCAATTCCCAAAGAACTATACAGGTAAGCTGTTGACAATTTTTCAGAATATCAATTCTTACAGCTGAAGGGGCTGTAAGCGTTTGTGACAGACTTGATCGCATCATTCATGACTAGTAGGGTAATCTCTCCCGTGATTTTTTCGGTTTGAAAATGTTTTCGGCAGCAGAAAAGCATCTCAAAAAGAAATGAGGGGGACCCCACCCCCCCCCCCCCCACCTACCCCGCCCCCCCCACCTACCCCGCCCCCCTACCTACCCCGGCCCCCCCACCCCACCACCCAAAAAAACGTTGGCAACCCCGTCCAGAGGGAAAATCCAAGATGGCCACCAAAAACAACAAATGTGACATATATCCACCTGTAAATTCTGATGAAAGTGGGGTTTCTTCTACCAAATGTGGTTTAATAGTTGAAGAATGTCACAATACACAATACTGAGTTTTATGTGATTCCCGTAAATCCAATATGGCCGACAAATCCAAGATAGCCACAAAAAATAACTAACATGACATATATCGTCCTGTAAATTCGGACTAAAGCGTTTTTTCTACAAACCGTTATTAATGCTGATTGGTCAGTCTTTGTAATAGACCTGTTCCATTTCCATAGGATATGTATAAATCAGTCAGATTTAGTCTGTGGAAATTCTGTTTGTAAAATTAAACATAAACATTCACGTTTCATGTTTTAAGTCTCACAGAGAGATTTTATTTCCTTTCCACTGCCGAGAACACTTTATCCCTGAAAAATAGCATGGGACCTAAGAACTTTATCCTACTAACTGTAATGCTATTACTGGAATTCATGTAAACTCGTGATATTCTTTATCCATTTTGAGAATGATGAGCACATGGTGTAATTAACGATGTCAAAACCACTGATTAAGTCTCCAAATCCATCGAAAACATGCTTTTGAGGAATCGCACTGTATTTTGTGTAGTAGAGAATGTGATAAAGACAGAAGTGACTTTCCTTTCACAAAAACTAAGATTTCAGTTGCTATTCAAAGGAAATTAGAGCCAGCCAGAACCGAAAAGCAACACCTGGAGGCAGAGAAATCACTATCCATAGAAGATGGCATTTCATTAGAAAATTGACCAACTAAACAGGTCTTTAGTCCGAATTTACAGGACGATATATGGTATTTTAGTTATCCTTAGTGGCCATCTTGAATTTCTCTGTCACATTGGATTTACGGAAATTCCTTATAACCCCCAATATTGTATATTGCAGCATTCTTGAACTAGCTATTAAACCAAATTTGGTAGAAAAAATGCTTTAATCAGAATGTATTGGTCACTAAATGACACTTGTCGGCCATATTGGATTTGTGGCAAACACATACAAACCTCAGAATTGTGTATTGTGACATTCGTGAACTATTAAACCACATTTGCTTAGAAGAAACCCCACTTTAATCAGAAATTACTGGTAGATATATGCCACTTTTGTTATTTTTTTAGGCATTTTGGATTTGTCAAGCATTTTGGGTTTATCGGCCATATTGGATTTGCAGGAATCACACAAAAATCGGTCCTGTGGATTGTGCCATTCCTGAACTATTGAACCACAAAATGATGGCGATCACAGGTCAACATTAACGTGATATTACAAAAGTAAGTAATTGTGACGTAGATAAAGATATGTGATAGGATGTAAATGATTTGGCATCTATGTGGCATACTCTAACAATGCAGTATAACATTTGAGATGAGATTTGTGCGCCTTTAAACATTAGAACACATTATCATGAGCATTGGCCATCACAAATGGCAGCAAGTGTATTGATTGTACTAGCGGCGCTCGAGTTTGCGGTTATACGTGTATGTAACAGTGTTTTGCACATATATCTACCTCCATTAGACAATGCCATATTCGAATCGTATCGTATTAGTAATAAATGGACGAAGCATTTGTAAACGGAACCATGTTCCAAGCACCATGTGAATTTCCTTTATTAATTGCATTCTATGTTCCTGTTTTATAAATAAGATGATGTATTCATTCACCTAGGCCGAAGATGTAGTTAGCTTTTGGGCGATTTCTTCAAGCAAAGAAGCTTTAACGCTTCGACGCGCATAGATTTTGATGCAAGAACATAAACTATGGGGTTTAATGAACTGTTAGAAAAGATAATATGTGCTAACACAAGATAGAGTTTGTCATTGACAAAGTCATAGTCCTTAATTAGAGAGTGTTGAATAATCATGTACAGATTTGGCACACCCCATGTGATGAAAAACAAAACAATTACAATGGCTACAGCTCGAAAATCAGCATTGTTCTGCTTCTTCTGCACCTCTAACGATACCTTCGAACATGCTACAGCTATGTACTTGGATACGTGAAGAAGGACTATTGCGGTACAAGGAATAACGGTAATGAAGATGTTCCAGCTCAAATCTTTGATATAACTATCACCAAGAAATAAACATATAGTTACAGTTTGCCCTCCAAATTTCACACGAATTGGAGTGAACAATATGGCAAATGGTGCTGAAAACAATGCCATTGCGATCTGTATAACGACGCAGACTCTTACAATCAGCATACATGTGACATTAGCTCGTGCCTTAAGAGGAAATACGAGCTGATAAAGACGTAGCGCTGCAAAACACGCAAGATGGTATCCACTACTGGCTAAACTGAAGAATGTGGTGAAAATGACCACATGACATAGAAATCCTGCTTCTATTGGTACTGACATTACTGGATACAGTATCCCAGCATAAGCAGCGCCGGAGACACAACAGAGCAGATCGGACATTGCCAGGCTTGTGAGCAGAGTAAAGACTGGTTGACGGTAACGACGCGAGTGGAACCAGTAAATAAGGAGACACCCATTCAATGTAACACCCATCATGTGATAGGCTACAGGTAGCTGCTTGTACAGTAAATCCGGAACGTTGGTATGGTATGCGAATGTCATGATCATGGATCCTGCACTTTTCAGTGTCATGTTGGCACTTGTGCGTGCCATTATCCAAAGCTGTTCGCTTAGACGGCGAATAATATTTACTGCTCAATCGAGCCAAAAGTTATAATTTAGCTCGTAATAAGTAACCATATCTTTTGCTGATGAAAAATAATGTTATACTATACTTGTTAACTAACTGTTTTGTTAACTAACTGTTATAAAATAAGCGTAAATGCCCAATACCTGGGACAATTTTATTAAAGAGTTATCCTATCGTTAGAGGACAGTCAGGTTAACACACATACAGATAGGCGAATACTACCTCCGAGCCACAATTAGTATGCACAATGATCGGTGGCAGTCTTTAGTAAATACAAATAACCCATATCCTGCGTTTGAAACAGGGTTGTTGCAGCTTATTAAGCTGCATAGAACCACGATCATGATATACTAATGAACAATGCACTATGCGAGTGTTATCAGTACCAGTGTCTGTATTCATTAATAGGCATGCACCTTTGCTGTACTATATAAATACGTTTGAGACAGAACACCTTCAATAGAAGATCGAGCAGATTAAAGATGTATGCCTGCATGCTGTTCTGCTGATTACCTTTGATCATACACCCCTTAAAGTAAGGACTGTATGCACTCATATTCTGGTCTCGGAGCTTGGGTCATATTGTAGTTTTACTTAATTCTGATGTTATTTCTTATTTCTTGACGGATTAAAAACAAACTTGGTCAAAATGTTCCTACGGAGATCTAGTACCAGGCTTGTGAAAATGAAATTTATTCGATACTATAAGAGCAACAACTCTGGAATTTCACATAGTGACTTTTTCACGGTGTTGATATAAAGTGCACTTGTAGAAACGTTTTGACATGTCTTGATACAAATGGCTCAAAATAAGGCACATAATAATGGCCGACCTATTTTCTATATGGTCTAATGGAAAAATTTAGCTTTGAAGAATATTCTCTAGAAAGCAGTCCAGACTGAAGTAAAACCTGTCTATAATGGATATCTGCTTTTGTGGCCATAAGATGGCAGTTCTAAAGGGTGGGTGGCCATGCGATCGATCACTCGTCTTTAAGAACAGCCATCAAGTGACGACAAAAGTCATTTAGAGTGGTAAATCGTGTATTCATGCCGAGAAAGTGTCCTTAGTGAGCACGTTTTCGTTGTCTCTTACGTAGCTATTATAGACATGGTTGAGTGTAGTCACTTCGCATACATACATTCATGAATTCATTTCGCCACTCAATCATATGACGTCATAATCAACTACGTGACGTGTATGCTGACGTTTTAATTATGACGTCATGAATGATTCGATATCGCCGGTCTTAAACGTTTTATAGTCCGACACGTTTTATGAAGTGTATGCTTTTGCTATTTAAAAAATATGATGTTGAATATTTTGAAACTAATATGATTGGCGGCTGTTGCTGCTATATCCATAGGCAGCAACAGCACCCAGTCACATTAATTTCAAAATATTCAACAGCTTACATGTATAATTTTCTGGAAATTGATAGTCAGGGAGTTCAGAGATCGATCGATCCCAACACGGATGTGGTGTTGGTGGAGCTAACATTGAGATGGGAAGGGCATAGTTAAAACTGGAAAGGTCCATTGGAAGAAGTTATCCCATCAGTAGTGTATTGATAACTAAGCCCTCTCGTCATAGATACTTCAAAATAGAGGGGTCAAGGCGCTCAACCTCAACTGCAACCACCTCTGTGACCAGTAACACATACCAGCAATGGCTTAAATGGGGTTAACTGAATAGTTTAATATGGTTCCGATGGGAAAATTCACATTTTGCCTACAGTCTACATACTGTGGGTAAACCTGTTCTTGTTCTTATATGGCTGGTAGTTCATGCCAAAAGCCATCCCGCAACCAACATTGAGATTTCCGCCGGATCTAAGTATAATGAAAGGCACTGCCGAAATATTATCTTTCCAATACTTTTGAAAAATTTTAAGGGCCATAACTCAGGGATTTGATGTAGTGTCTACTTCTATTTCGCATATGCTGGTATAAAGTGGGTATAGGAACATTTTGCTATATTTTGGTGGAAATATCTCAAAGTAAGAGAACATCTGATGAATGAATTAATTTTTTACTATAGATTCCAATGGAAAAATTGACATTTGACCTATATTCTCCAGAAAGACTGAATTAATGTGTATGCGGAGTGTAGGGTTTGCCCCAATGTACACACCAGCCAACCTTAGGTGAAGCGCTCTAAATATGATGAAAATGTCCATCAACCTATCATTTATCCCAATTGGTGGCAAGACATCAGCAAAGCTTCATCACGGGCCATAATTCTGACATTTAGCATTGAATAGACGTGACTTATTCAAGGCTGCTACTATGTGTCAATAGGAACAGCTTGACATAGTTTCGTTTCAATCCGTCAAGAAATAACCAAATAACTTCAGAATTGAGTAAAACTATTATTGGCCCCATATTCCGAGGCCCGTGTATGAGCGCCTAAATTCCTTACTGTAATAGTCTATGCCTTTGAAGGTGAAATATTTGCCCAGATATCACCATATGCTACAACTTTCCTTTCCAGTTTACAGTGGCGTAGCGTTATATTTTTTCAGGTGAGCGAACTGGTTGTACATTTTCAGGTTTTCGGATAGTTAGCGAGGTCCCCCTGCATTTAAGCTGGTAGGGGTGGAGTCGGAGGTTCTCATCCGAGAATATTTTGGAATCTAGATTTTCTCAGAAAGAATTTCCTACATTTCTAGATGAAAATATGGTCCTTCAGTTGTTTGTAAACGTTCCCTGTTTTATTATCTTAAACAAGTCTATATTACAGTCTAGGTACTGTTGATCTTGCAGCATCTGGCTTCGCCCATCTATTCAGTAGGTGGGAAATGCCCCGAACAGAGAGTTCAGAGCTTTGGTTCTACTCTCAAACTGGGTCTGTCTGTCTGTCTATCTCCCTGTCTGTCTGTCTGTCTGTCTGTCTGTCTGTATGTCTGTCTGTCTGTCTGTCTGTCTGTCTGTCTGTCTGTCTGTCTGTCCCTGTCCTTGTCCCTTTCCCTGTCCGTGTCCCTCTCCCTGTCCTTGTCCATGTCTGTATGTCTGTCTGTCGGTCGGTCGGTCGGTCGGTCGGTCGGTCGGTCGGTCGGTCGGTCGGTCGGTCGGTCGGTCGGTCGGTCGGTCGGTCTGCCTGCCTGCCTGCCTGCCTGCCTGCCTGCCTGTCTGTCTGCCTGCCTGCCTGCCTGCCTATATGTGTGTCTGTCTGTCTGTCTGTCTGTCTGCCTGCCTGCCTGCCTGCCTGCCTGCCTGCCTGTCTGCCTGCCTGCCTGCCTGCCTGCCTGCCTGCCTGCCTGCCTGCCTGCCTACCTGCATGCCTGCCTGCCTGCCTGCCGGTCTGTCTGTCTGCCCGCCTGTCTGTGTAGGGAGCTGTATAAAATAATACTGATATGATCTGGTTTGAACTCAACAAAGGAAGTCATTTGCCGTGAAAGACGATTTCTAAATGTTGGCCATGATCAGAATACAGGGCCGTATTTAAGGGGGGATGGGCAAGCGGAGCAAAAGCCCCAGTGCCCCCACAAGCAAAGGGCCCCCACAATTAAAAAAAAAAAATGATGCACTTTTTTGGAAGTTATAGGTCATTTAAAGCAAACTGTATTAGTTTAGAACTCTTAATCATGCATTATAATTCTATTCTAATATTTGTGGGGGTCCCAATTCTTGTTTGGTGTTCGGCAACAATGTTAATTATGAAAGTTTGCAAAATAAAATAATTTTATTTCATCCGTGTGAGGTTGGAGTTGGTGGTGTTGGCCGATCATCACTGCCTATGGCGTCTGCCAGATGAGCAGACCCGCCATGGCCGATGTGATGTATCAGAAAAAGTGCTATAGTTGGCAGCTGGCAGAGATCATGGAGCTAATCTGACGGGATTAAATTCTCGTGTTAGGGTGCTGACAGATGGGTGTCTGTTCTATGCCACTGGGGCCACCACAGCCGCACCAGTGGCTGCATAGCAACGATGTTCCTACTAGTACGCCTAGCAAACCCACTGGTCTGTACCATTGGAAGCCACACGCCCCATCATTGCCTATCAGATGGCAGGGTGGGTGTGTGGTGGGTAGATATATGATGATGACTAGCCTGGGTGTAAGGTTGGGCCGATTCCAAATGTATTGACCCGCTGTAGTCTTTGTGATGCAGCACAAAAATGTATGTTATAACTGCGAGCTGTTAGTGACCCTGGGGTTAGTCTAAGGGTATATCTCGTTTGGGCGATTGTGACTGAGATTTGCCACCACCGCATGCCTCATTGTGTCGGTGTTCCGAACCGCCAGAATATATACTGTTTAGTCACTTCTTGTGTCATTGAAGCACTTCATTTTCTGTTGAACACCCTCATTTCGCTAGTGGTACAAAATGACACATTGGGCCTCAAAAACACATGCCTGAGCTCAAACTAGCATAAGGTCCAATACCACAAGGTTACTGCTATAATAATTTATCAGAACGTGTTCCAATTCAAATTCATGACTAAATTCTTTTTATTCATTCCTTAATAAATGAAATGATGTTATGGTCAAATATTTTGATGTGAATGTGGGGCTTCAAATTCAACGTTTCTGAGATGTGTATCACGTTAATTCACTTTGCATAGGTGATAGTCTATTAAAGAGCATCACGTTACATGTTATGCACCATTTTAGAAATTCTCAGCATTTTTGGTGCAACATAGAAATATTGGCGAATTATTACTGCATACTAATTTTTTATGATAGTTTCGTCCGTGTAACACATATGTATTATTATTTGTTGGATTTATGGTACCTATAACGTGCTTCAGAGGTCCTTACTATAGAACAGTATTATATTTATGAAACAATCCACATGCAAAGAACTCATAGCATCATACATATGTCTGGAGAGGTCGTCCGCTTCGGAGAAAATAATACCGCCACAACGCTCAACGAGTAAAACACCAAATGCTACAAGCGGGGACTATAAAAGCCACAACAATAGACCTTTTACACATTAGCGTATTTTGGGGAAATAACTTCTCAGAATGCATCGCGCATGCCACTTCTGGTTGGTAACCGTGATAACCGATGAGCAAACAGCATTACTTTACTATTGGATTCAGATACAGTGCACTTTAAGCAGTTTATATGAAGAACTAACTTCATAATATTATTGAAGTCATACATCATTGGAAAGCTAGGCCAATTTTCTATACATTTGCGTATTCGTTTTTATTGTTTTATTAAATTCAATACAGTTGATTGTAATGTTAAAATAGCCCCTATTGTCCACTTGATTTAACGAATCTAGGTATAATGGTGTATCTTATTTACGCAAATAATCGAGTGAGCATTTTATAAAAATTTAAAAAGTAATACATTATTGTTAAGGCAATTGAATACACTTTCCAAATAAATAATATAGTGGTTTTAGTTTATCAAAGGAACGGTTTAAATTACGGTATATTTTAGGGCAATAGTAACTCAATGCGGACCAGCTGCTTGTTAGCGCCGTTACCAGCCAGCAGTTTTGCTCTGAGCGTTGATTTAGGGGAATCCCGGTATTATGATGTCAATGTGGGAAAGGTGTATTATACAGATGACATCGAATAAATCAGTTATGTAATAATAATATGCGTCTGCAAAACTAGAGAGAAAGCACAAGCAGCCACTGGCAAGGGCATACTCTGTTTTAATCATGCCCCGCCAGTCCCTAGTTAAGCTGTACCCCCAACCTGCTCGTGTTGGAATCGATCGATTCCTGAACTCCCTGACTATCAATTTCCAGAAGCTATACATGTAAGCTGTTAAATATTTTGAAACTACTTTGACTGGACGCTGTTGCTCCCTATAGCAGCAACAGCGCCCAGTCAAATCAGTTTCAAAATATTCAACAGCGTGTTTATTAAATAGTAGACATACAATTCATACAACCTGACAAACAAGTAAGCGATAGACGGACTAAATCGAGTAATTCATTACATAATGATTATGATGTCACCCTACATGTCACGTAGTTAATTATGATGGCATGTGATGGATGGATAAACTGGCAGTGGTGTAACGTGGGTGTGGCCTGGATGGATGGATGTTGGGTGGAGCAATTGCCCCGCCTGGTAGACGTTACACGCACAAGTCCGAAATTTGACACCAGTTGTAAAGCATTTGTTATCTTCCTATTATTCTCTGTTCTGTTGTATTTTCGACTTTCCGACTAGGAAAATTTCGACTGGCAAAGCGACAAATAGACATAATTCAGCTATGTAGGGTTACTTCTTACCAAATCCGAAGCTTTAATATAAAAAAGCATCAGGAATTTCTATATTTATCAGGCATGGTAATTTAGTAGGTTCAATGTCTATACAGAAAAGATTTGGCAGAGATGTGTTATACTTATAGCTTGTCGCCATCTTTTACCTTGATAATAGTTAGCTTAGTCTGATCATGCAGAAAAAGGTAAATCACGCTAATGAATGTGCTGGCTTAACAAACACTTATAGTAGGCTCTAGATAGTGAGAGTAGTCTGTTTTATGATCCATGTTTTGCTTCTGCAGTCCTATTAAATCCATGAGCAATCATAAATTGCAGGCAGGCAGGTATGTAGGCAGGCAGGCAGGCAGGCAGGCAGACATACCAATGAGAGTACACTTGTGCAAATTTGTACTTGTGGGGTGCATCCTGGTACAGTGGGTACATCTGAGTAGCACCTTAAAAGCGTCCATCTTATGAGGTGCATTGTCCATATTACTGAGGTGCAAATTGTCCATAATACTGAGGTGCAAATTGTCCATTATGTGGGGTGATTTGTCCATCAACTATGAGGTGAGTTGTGCATAAGTATATGGAGCAAAAGGAGTTGCTGTTCCTGAAAGAAAAGGGATATATAAACTAATCATGTCCATTGTGTGGGGTGATTTGTCCATCAGTTATGAGGTGAGTTGTCCATAAGTCTGGGGTGCATATGATGTACTGCACTTGAAATGAAATCGGTGAATGTTAGCCATTTTGAGGGGTGATTTGTCCATCAACTATGAGGTGAGTTGTGCATAGGTCGGTGGAGCAAATGGGTTTACTGTTCCTGAACAAAAAGGGATATATAAATTAATCATGTCCATTGTGTGGGGTGATTTATCCATCAGTTATGGGGAGAGTTGTCCATAAGTATGGGGTGCATATGATGTACCGCACTTGAAATAAAATGGGTAAATGTTAGCCATTTTGTGGGGTGATTTGGCCATCAACTATGAGTTGAGTTGTGCATAAGTCTGGAGCAAATTGGTGTACTGTTCCTGAAAGAAAAGGGATATATAAATTAGTCATGTCCATTGTGTGGGGTGATTTGTCAATCAGTTGTGAGGTGAGTTGTCCATAAGTCTGGGGTGCATATGATGTATTGCACTTGATTTAAATTGGGTAAATGTTAGCCATTATGTAGGGTGATTTGTCCATCAGCTATGGGGCGAGTTGTCCTGGGGAGTAAATTGGCTTACTGTTCTCCCCTACCAGACGAGAAAATCACCAAAGGGTATGATATGAAACTGAAAAATAGACATATTTGCATCTTTTTTTTCAAAATAGTCGACATCTTAAGCTACCTAGCTGTACATTTATGTATGAGCTTAGTGGGATGGAGTATTATAGATATACATATGTGTGCTATATGTATGCAAAACAAACATGTTGTTTAATACTCTCCGCACCAACCACACCATCCCTGGGTGGGGTGGGTGGGTGAAATAGGTGACCCCACCTGCTCGGAAGCTACAAAAGAGAGGTCACACCACACCACATAGGCAACTGCCTACCGCGAACATACATTCAGATATATATATCTGTAGTTGATCATTGACAACAGGGAGATATTTAGAACCCATCCGGTCTGAATGATGTAAGGATCATCTATTCATACTCCACCCACTCGCAACCTCTCATCATACCTTTATTTCGTGCAATAGCTCAGTGAATCGTAAAATTAGACATAGTGTTACGACTGTTTATCAACTCAACACATGTGAGCATGGTGTATCATCTGCCAACCAGCTAATGCTCATGTGCTGGTGTGACATCACCAAGCATAAACAAGAAAACGGCCTTTTGTCAACACATGTTCCAAAACAAGCTTTATGGAGGCTTGGCCTAGAAGCGGACAATTTCTACGAGAAAACTGAACTTTTATTGAGTAAATCTAGATGGTATTTAAGGGTTAAATGATTTTACTGAACATCTGAAATTCCATTCTCAGTGCGGGAAGTTGAATTTTCTATCTCCTAGTTCAATTTCGAGGATGCTGGTACACAATCTGTGTTTACATGTTCAAGTGCATGCACGTTCACTCAAATTCATATAAGATTGTGGATTTTAAAGTTTGAATTAGTGCAAGATGAATGAATAATTGCTACAAATTTATGCTCTTCTAGATTTATATGATCATTTCATTGGTTTTAGATGTTGGAAGATGTTGGAAGATGCATGACAATATATATATTTTACAGCCCGGCGGGCATAGTGATTACCAGTGGAGCTATGACAGCAACACCATTCAATTACTTCAGACTCAAAAGCACCACCAGCTACCATGACTAAAATTAGGACAATTAAGATAAATATGGTACTATTGGAAATATATTACTTAGATTATGCAGACAGCATACATAAAAAGGATGCTGTATTACGTACCTACAAATCGATCAAGGGTGAAACCAGGCAAGGGATACCGCCAAACAGAAAACATTGTAGGAATGAATGATTTACGCAAAAGTGCACAAGAAAGCTAAAAAAGGTAGGGACAAGTAAAAATATGCAAGAAATATTATGAATATAAAAAGAGTCAGGAAACCGACTCGTAATCGAATGATAAAAAAGTTTGAATGAACAGCGACTAGAAAATAATACAGCACCAACAGGTTTCATATTTCAGAAGTTCATACATGTACATGTATCTTGGAATCTGAAAATTTAAATACAAACATCATAGCCATTATGAAATGTACTAAGGGTCCTGTATCGCTCACCTGCAATTATTGGCCACTGACACCTTGGCAACCATTTGGCAAATCAAGTTCCCTCGAACAAACCTGATTCAATTCTTGGCCTAGATCATATTTCAAGAGGCGTGCATCAATCACCCGCCCCCACCCCAAAGACATTTCAGAGATTTTTTAAGATGTTTCCAAAAGTCAGCCAAAATCCAAGATGGCCACCAGCCAAATTGGCCGATCGGGTACGTTTGTACAAACTTGAATCTCTATGTCCTAAGGTTTGTTCCTGCCATATATAATTGAAATCGGCCTACTGGTTCCCCAGTAGACGACATTTTAAATTGCAAATTGCTTTAGTATGGGAGCTTTTGGCTGGAAAATGATTTCATAAATGGCTAATTTGATATTAGAATACCCCTATCAAGCATATAATATATATATATATATATATATATATATATATATATATATATATATATATATATATATATATATATATATATATATATATATATATATATATATATATATATATATATATATATATATATATATATATATATATATATACATATATATATATATATATATATATATATATATATATATATATATATATATATATATATATATATATATATATATATATATATATATATATATATATATATATATATATATATGTATATATATGTATATATATGTATATATATGTATATATATGTATATATATGTATATATATGTATATATATGTATATATATGTATATATATGTATATATATATATATATATATATATATATATATATATATATATATATATATATATATATATATATATATATATATATATATATATATATATATATATATATAAATATATATATATATATATATATATATATATATATATATATATATATATATATATATATATATATATATATATATATATATATATATATATATATATATTATAATTATAACTAATTTCGGCCTCAAATCCATCAAATAAAAAATTATAAATGGCCACCAAACATGCTATGTTGTGATTGGCTCACGGCGGCCATGTTTTTTTTATGGATCGACTTAACTTGAACAAACTTTAATCACCCTTAGTTCCTGATTAAATCTTACAAATTTCGGCTTTATCCTTTCAGCGGTTCTGGAGAAGTCGTTTTCGGGAAAACTAGGTCATCCAAGATGGCCGCCAAACTATTTGGCCAATCAATTTCTCTTGTACACACTTGGTTCAGCCCTTGCCCTAGATGATATTTCCTGAGTTTTGAATCGATCTGCCAAGCGGTTTCGGAGATTTTTAAAGACATTTCTCAAAATCGGCCGATTTAGCCAGCGGCCATCTTGGATATGGCCGATCGGCTTCGTTTGAACACACTTAGACCCCTATGTCCTGAGGATGCTTCCTGTCAAATATAATTGAATTCGGCCCAGTAGTTTTTGAGAAGTCGCTTAAAGGAAAAGTTGACAGACAGACAGACGGACGGATGGTTGCCACAGCATAAGCTCCCACTTAGCCATTCTGGCCAGGTGAGCTAACACTGCCTAAATACTTAAAGGGCCTTGGCATAAGTCTTGTCCTTCTGATAACATTTTGACAAAAACAAGAATTCCGCGGAATTAAATGTCTCGCCTATCGCTGCTTTTTCGCCTTTGACCTTGTGACCTTAATGCCATCATGCTGTTTCTTAACTTTATCCCTTAACATCTATCCAAGTTTAGTTTCAATAGGATGCTAAACGCAAAAACTTAAAGTTAAAAAAACTGATTTTTGTATCAAGGTCAGTGACCTTGACCTTTGACCCTGTGACCTCATAACCATGCTGCTGTTTCCTAACACTATGGGCAACAATGTACCCAAGTTTGGTTGGAATAGGATTAGCCAATCTTGAGATATAAGCCGAGAAGTTTTGCTAAACGCAAAAACTTAACATTGTTGACGCCGTCGCCGTCGGAAAAGTGATACCTATGTCTCGCTTTTTTCTCCATCCCCACCCTCCTTCGCATTCCCGGTCTGACAGCTTCACAACACACACGCTCCAAACCTGGTCTAACATTCCCACACCACACACTTCGAATCATGTCTATGGTATGTTTATATCAATGTCTGTCTGTGTGTGGTGGTAGAATGCATAGGATCTATTTTCTGCAGAGGAATTTCAGTAATATGGTGTATTGAAAGCTTTCACTCTTATAATAATTTATTAAATAATTTAGTAAATCTGCTGAATATTTTGAAACTAATTTGGCTGGAATCTATTGCTGCCTATATGACAGCAACAGCTTACAGGCTTCTAAATCTTACATATTATTATTGGATTGACAATGTAATGTGTGAATGGGATGATGAGACAAAAATATTCTATGCTCGGGGATACAATTCCAATAACTTCCAATACAAGCAGATGCTGGTGGAATGGCAACACTTGACACAATTGTACATGCTTGCTGTGCTCTGCCCAATTTATGTGTTCAACCCTATTGTTGCGTGAGAGGACTCAGGAGTGGTCGAATGCCCGCCAATCTCAGAGAACCACCATCCTATAGCAGATGAGAGTTATCAACTTACTGCCTGTCTTTATGGGCCACTTTAGTTTTGCAGGGCTGGAAATAAGCAACTGACCACAGTATCCCATACCAGGTCACCGTAATATTCAGGACAGTAACCCCACAGGTTGCATGTGAGATTTTAGTGTAAAGGAAAAACACTATATTTTCTGTGTAATTTTATAAAGTACATAGCCTATATGTACGCCGTTGGGGCACAATTTAATGAACTGATAATCTGTATTAAGGTTAAACTTATTTGAGACACATATATTTGTGTATCACGTACATATAGGCCTAATGCCCCGGTCTCCCCTATGCCTGAAAACACAAAAACTTGGAATGCGGTGCTAAAGTTGATAAATAGGTGAACTAGTCCTCAGGAATTTGTATTTTTTATTATAACTATGTTTTCATAGACTTGTCATTAACCGAAATTAAATGTCACCAGCAAACAGTGTCTTCAAAATTTACCACAGATATGTGAATCAGACTATACTATCTCATATTTGTCTGATTATTTTGCAAGGGAGGTAATTCAACTAAAAATCGCATGCCATTTTATTTTCAACTTAAATTGTTTATAGTTCTAATATTTAATATCCGGCATGTTACATGTTTAAAAGGAGCGGAACCCCCCCCCCCCCCCCTCTACGTGATAAACATGGCACCGATGGCTTCTCTCCACATATTTGAGGTAAATAACTATTTTCTATATAGACCAAAACATAGGCTGGTGGCCCACAATAAAGTACGGAGTTGCCATATGGCTACATAAGGTAAATCTTGGTTATTTTATTAAATGTATTGTAGTCTCCACCAGTTGTTGTTATGGGAATACATCATGCCGCCGGTAAAAACGAATAATGCTTTGACTTGTAGTTTATTAGCAGCAAGTACTAACACCAAGACTTGATCTCAACACGGCGTTAACCTCTAGAGGTTAGTGTTAACACCAAACTAGATATAGCTTTGACTAAATTTTCATCTGCCAGTGAAAAGGGAAGCTAATAACTCATTCACGCCAAGTAAATTAAGCTTATTTTATACTGATTTGAATATCTATTTCCTGACTTATGTGAAAATGAAGGCAAAAGCAGGGGTTGGTATTAACACTAACACTAACACAATATTTGGTGTTAACACTATAGGCGCTAACACGGTGTTAACACTAAATCTGGTGCTAACACTAACACGAGGCCAAGTCTCGGTGTTATCTCAGTGTTAGTGTTGCACTAACACTAACACCCAGACTTGACCTCACCCAATGTAGTCGCGTGACTGAAATACAAGTCTTTATATTGACTATATTTCTTTGGCCAGGTTGGCGGATAACTGTTCAGGATGAAATCATACTGCGCGCCTTAATGAAGAGGTGTTTTCCGCTAAAAACACCAAATTC
The DNA here is from genome assembly GCA_034401795.1 of Chaetoderma sp. LZ-2023a. Classification (NCBI taxonomy): domain Eukaryota; kingdom Metazoa; phylum Mollusca; class Caudofoveata; order Chaetodermatida; family Chaetodermatidae; genus Chaetoderma; species Chaetoderma sp. LZ-2023a. Next base: position 64,281,766 of record CM067369.1, on the reverse strand, counting down.
CGGGAAATGCCGATTTCTATTTCAACATGTTCGATGTAATTTTATGTAAGGTGTTTGGTAGGGTGAGGTGAGGTGGCGGAGCTTTGTCATTCCCTACAAGCTGGGTGTTTCAAGGAGTGAAAACTGAAAAGTACCATTCTCTCCCGTATGTAGAGATATCTGATAATCCTATTATTCTAATCAACTGTTTTGGGTGAAATGGGTTATAATCTGAACGGTAAATGATTGATGGCATTAGATATTTAAATTACAAGTTATTAAACTTACCAAGCATAAATACGCGCAAAACGGGTAAGGCGGATGTTGCTAGAAAAAATCACGGTTATTTCGATATTGGGTGACTCGTATTTTGTCTTCTATGTAGTTCATGAAACCGAAGCACCCCTTCTACAACCTTCAACGTCATCGGCTCCGCCCACTTATACCCGGGTATGAGATTCGTAGTACCCGTTTATCACTTACGTTACTAACGACATGATACACGAATCCTCGATTCCGGAAAGAATTATGGGAGTCATTTTAATTTCTGTCCGAGTCCAATAACGGGTATATATGTTAATTACCCACACATTATAACTCAAACACTGGGTCTTTTTGTCCGTGATGGCCATAACGGACGATAATATCTTGTTCGTAATATTTGTGGCCTACTTTGCCAAAATTTTTTGTGTAAGTCAGAAATGCCAAACTGACCAGTTTTAGCACATATGCATGTGGCTTGCAAGCCACAAGTGCCAAATAGGCCACAAGTGACCCCTGTATTTACAAATCAGGCCACATGTGTACTCTCATAAGTGCGGACGGACGGACAGACGGACTGCCAGACAGACGGGCGGACGGGCGGGCGTACGGACGGACGGACGGACGGACGGACGGACGGACGTATGGACGGACAAACACACAGAGAGACAGACAGAGACAGGGGCAGAGACACCGACCGACCGACTGTCCAACCGACTGACCGACCGACCGACCGACCGACCGACCGACCGACCGACCGACCGACCGACCGACCGACCGACCGACCGACCGACCGACCGACTGTAATCTAGACTTGTTCAAGATAATATAAAACAGATATATATTACATTTACAAACAACTGACGGACCATATGTTCATCCAGAAACACAGGAGATTTTATCTGAGACAATCTAGAGTTCAAAATACTATCGGATGAGAACCCCCGACTCCACCCCTACCAGCTTAAAGGGACGGGGAGGGGGTCTCGCTAACCATCCGAAAACTCGAAAATCTCGAAGCTGATACTACGTCAAATCTCTGAGTTATGGCCGTTAAAATTCTTTTTAAAGTATTGACGTCATTTTGGAAAAATAATTTTTCGGTAGTGACTCATAAATCTCAATCCTGCTTGTAGGATAGCTTTTGGCCTAAACTACCAACCATATAAGAACAAAAACAGGTTTGCCCACATTATGTTGAATGTAGTCAAAAGACATTTTCCCATTTGAACCATATTAACCTATTCGGCTAGCACTATTTATGTCTTTGCTGGTGTGTGTTACTGGCCACAAAGTTGGTTGCAGTTGAGGTTGAGCACCTTCACCCCTCCTTTTGAAGTGTCTATGACGAGCGGGCTTAGTCATCAATAAACTACTGATGGCATAGTGTCTTCCAATTAATGTATGACTACACTCAAACCTGTCTATAATGGCTACATAAGAGACCATGAAAGTATGCTCACTAATGACACTTTATCGGCTAGCCTAGTAGGTTAAGTCGAAAACTCACCAACATCGTTCAAAATGAAGCAACCATGAAAATTGGCTTACTTATAGATTTGTGTATGCTCTATCCAATAAGAGCAGGACAAACATGATCAGACACAGATTTTAGCCGTTATTTTGAATGTTATCATGGCTGCTTTCGACACTTATTTATATAATACCCTACCTTCTAGGACACATATATAGATAAATAAGGTGACTTTGTATATGTTTTACTATCCAAAGAGGCTGATGTGATTATTTACGAATACATAGCTTATTTCCTTATATCAATATTCTATATGGCACAAGCAAAAAGCAGGATTTACAACGAAATTGTTATATTTTTAATTTCATTGGCGGAATCACATATTTCAATTGATGTGTGCCCTCGTTGTGTATTAATACCACTCTTTCTATAGCACGAGCCACCACAAGTATAACGATATGTGCTGTTTTCTGTACGGCAAAATGTCCTCTTATGATCTCTGCATGAACTGATGTTGCTTGTTGCTGTGGCTGAACCATATCTTTTATGTGAATTGGCAGCCATCTGGCATAACTTGTGTGGCTCAAAGAGAACATCCATGGTACTATTTCCCCAAGGCACTGAACATAGAGATTAAAATTGCGCTCACGCACTGAGCGAATAAACTGCATAGCGAGTAGTTTAGGTTCCAAAACCATAGCCCAGTATTAGAAGTGTGGAATCTCCTTAGTATTCAAACTACACCGTGTGCTGAAATCAATGGCTTGGCCAGGACAAGGAAGAGACTTCGTATAGGTATCATATGCAGTGAGTTGTAATAAATATAAGGTTGCTGCTGTTACCTGATGAACATATCTTGACCTCGTTACATGGGACCCTTTCAGTATTGCTCGACCCGGGGTGGTGACATCTGATTCTACAACAATAGTTGCCGATCCACTGCCATTTAGGAGGTCACCATGAAGTTTCAGCAAATTCATTTCTATGTGGAGACCACACATTATCACCACACATTTGTTTTCACCATAGATATCTGGCCATGTCCATTGGATCTTCTTGGCAATGGAAAACAATGGTTGATCCATAGTTATTACAGGAATTTGTCGTGGGTGGAAATTCTAAGTAGCGTTGTCCACAAGTTTCAGTGCATGTAGTATCATTGCTACTGTGTTTGCTGGCTCTACAAATAGAGGCAAAGTGCAATTTGTGAGACAGAGCCAATGTTCTCTGAATACCACTTAGCATGGTATGATGCCCATGACACAAGGTATCTAGGGTTTAATGTCTCCTTTTTAAGAACGTTTTCAGCCATGAAATCCAGCCAGCCATATTCCTCTTCTTTAGATGTGACGAATACAGTAGGCTGTGCTGTAATGTGTCCCTCTGGTACAGGTGTAATACCACCTTTTGTTGATAGTTCCACAGGAATCACTTCTGAATATTCAGCTGGTAGTGGAGATAATGTTTTCTGGTGGCTAACATTTGAATCCATCATTGTTCTGTCTTGTTCGGTTCCAGGATTTTCCTGACATGGGAACTGAATCAGGGCTATGGCAGTTCCGTGAAATGAGTCCATAGCATTCCTTGCAAATGGATTATGGTCGATATTATCGACTGCTTCGACAGTGAAGACATCCTTTATCAGAGTAGAGGGACAGATACAACCATCTCTTTCAAACTGTGCACAGACACTTTTTGCAAGGGTTGTAGAAATTTCCTTTGTTCTACCATATGATATACATAAGCCATGGCTTGACAACTTATCAATTAGCTCTCCTTGTCTTGTTTTGGCATGAATAACCAGCCCAGCATGACGTATATGAGTTATATATTGTTCGTTGGGCGTTTTCTTGGTATTAAACACTAACAACTGTAAGGGTGCTAATGCTACCTTTGTTACTGCATTTTGTGACTCCTTTTGCTCTTGAATATTTGTGCCTCGCAAAATCATTCTCACAAAAGCGAGAACACTATCCGGGACAGCTTCAACCTCACATCCCTTTTCGAAGTTACCATTAACGGAATAGTCATGTTGTAGGATTTCTTGCCTCAATATTTTCGCAGTGCTTACCAAGTGAGTTGCGGCATCATCAGAATTATATGAACACGCTATCTTGATGGCTTCACCAATGTCTGCATTAAACATTATAATGACATCTTGCCCTTTAGGTTGAGCTCTCAAATCTGATATTAGACATAGCAATCTTTCTTTCAGTCAAGTACTGTTCACTTTCCCTGAAAAACAAGGATCTATTTCACCCAGTCGTATTTCATATAGTTTTATTAAATCACAGAGTTTAAACATTGGAAGTGGTGTGTCCTGCCGAAATTCTTCTGTGCATGAAACTAATTCTGCCAAGACTAGACTTCAGTCTTCATATTTAGGTCAGTATTGGTGCTTTCTGTCTGGTGCTGTCTGACACGATTGTGCAGAGCAGTCAGGCAACTGAGATGGTATCTTGCATTTAAAGCTGGCATATCCCCTTCTGAAAGTTTGCCTAGAAGTTTTCTGTCCTGTAATATGTAGGCATAGTCTCGAACACCGTGATCAACTGCTAATGTCGATGCAGTGCGAAGGTGTTCATTATTGCCATCTTCATCACAGAAGAAACAATGTTCTGTCCTTTTCATTGAACTTGCTACAGAAGTATCTCTGGTTTTAACTGGAGTTTGGTCGGGTTCTTCATCTTCTTTGACTTTTATTTTCTGAGCATGCAGACGCTTTTGCTTATCAATTTTATTTCGACAGTTTTATGCCATCGTGCTTTGTTTGTCCGAAGAGTTGTCTCAATACCTTCACCAGTGTGCATTCTGGAAATATATATTTTCATGGCTAGGCAATTGGGATTGCGGAGCTCATACAGGTTTTCAGCAATACATTTATAGCCACAGTCCTTATCACTCCCCTTATATATACATAGTCCAGCTTCAACTAATCTCTCATCTGTTTCTGTCTGGCAGAGAACACAAAGCTGCCAGTCTGTTACATTTGATTAGTCCTGACTTTCTAAACACTGAGAGGTACTTGCACTTACACGTTTTAGACATTGTGTATGCCGACAAAAACTCACAAACTACCATACACTACAAAGAATGAGACTGTTAACTATGGCTAGGGCAGGTGCTAACGATGTGCTGTGCATGGGGCGAAGTATTTGAAAATGGCAATGAGTAGATTGTCTTGTAGATTATAATTAGTAGTTGCTGCACAAAATCTGCAATATATCTTTCAGATACATATTTATTTAGACGTTTAAAAACTCTTTAATCAATTATCTGTGTATAATTGAAGCCGAGAAATTTTCGTTTCCAATTTTCAAATTCAAATTTACTTTGAATGAGACTTTATAATATTAACCCGGGCACTTTATTACAAGGTTGCTGATGACGGCTCCCGATGGGCCCAATTGCGTGTATCCTGCTTTCATGTGAAAGAGTATACCTAAAACTTCTTACATGCCAAATTTGGTAATTGTTTCACAATTTGAACGATTTTTACTCAATCTAATAGATAAGCATAAATACACGATTTACAAATCTGAATGACATTTCTGGTCACATGATGCCTGTTTTTAAAGACGCTTGGTCAATCGTATGGCCACCAAGACTTCAGAACCGCCATTGTATGGCCCAAGAAGCAGATGCCAGTTATAGATAGGTTTTACTTCAGTCTGACCTACCCTCTGGAGAATATTGTTCTACCGCCAATTTTTCCATTAGAACCTATAGTAAAATAGGTCAGACATCAGATTTTGTTTTACTTTGAGCTATTTGCTCCAAGCTATGTCAAAACGTTCCTACACGTGCACTTTATATCAACACTGTGAAAAAGTCACTGTATGTGAAATTCTAGAGTTATGGATCTTAGAGTATTGAAGTCATTTGGGAAATATAATACTTTCCTTACATTTAGAGATGTGAATATTTATCTTGGTTTATGACTGCTCAATATATAAAGAAAGCTACTACCATAATAGTATCTTTCCCAAATGACGTCAATACTTTTCAAAAATTCTAAGAGTCATGACTCAGGGATTTGACTTAGTATCAACTTCTATTTCACAATGCTGATTATAGTGTTTATAAGAATATTTTGAGCTTGACTTCGGTAAAATACCTCAAAACAAGACAAAATCGGATGGCTGAATATTTTACCCTGGGTTCCAATAGAAAACGTGTTATATGACCTATATTCTGCAGATAGTAGGTCAGACTAAGCAAGTTTTTATGTGGTAGGCACGGGCCCAAATGTACACACCACACAAACAAGAGGTTAAACTCTTTAAATCTGATGAATCAGTCCACCAACGTATCCATAATCCCCCATTGGTTCCAATACAGAACATTTGCAAGGGACAGATCTCTTGGATTTTAAATCGAATAAGCTTCATTTTCACACGGCTGATACTAGATTTGAGTAGGAACACGTTAACCAAGTTTGTTTTTAATCCGTCAAGAAATAAGAAATAACATCAGAATTAAGTAAAACTACAATAGGACCCAAATTCTGAGACCCGAATATCAGTGCCTTCAGAGAATACTTTAAGCGGTCTATGATCAAAGGTAAACAACTAAAACGCATACATCTTTAATCTGCTTGATCTTCTATTGACGGTTTTGTGATCTTAAACGCATCTATATAGTACACTAAAGGTGCACGCCTTTTAATGAACACAGACACTGGTACCGATAATAATCGCATAGTGCATTATTCATTAGTATATCATGATCGTTGGTGCCAATGCGGCTTGATAGGCTACAATAGCACTGCTTCAAGCGCAGGATATGAGTTATTTGTATCTACTACAGACTGGCACCGATCATTGTGCATAATAAGTGTTCCTCACAGGTGGTAGAGACCTGTCGGCCTCTGTGTTAACCTGACTGTCCTTTGACAATAGGCTAACTCGTTGATAAAATTATCCCAGGTATTGGGCATTTACGTTTATTTTATAACAGTTAATTAACAAGAATAGTATAATATTATATTTTATCAGAAAAAGGTAGGGTTACTTAATACGAGCTAAATTACCACTGTTGGCTCGATTGAGCAACACATATTATTCGCCGTCTAAGCGTACAGCTTTGGATCATGGCAAGCACAAGTGCCAACATGACACTGAATAATGCAGGATCCATGAGTATGACGTTCGCATACCATAACAACGTTCCAGATTTACTATACAAGCAGCTACCTGTAGCCTATCACATGATGGGAGTTGCATTAAATGTGTGTCTTCTTATTTACTGGTTCAAATCGCGTCGTTACCGTCGACCAGTCTTTACTCTGCTCACAAGTCTGGCAATGTCCGATCTGCTCTGCTGTGTCTCGGGTGCTGCTTATGCTGGGATACTGTATCCTGTAATGTCAGTACCAATAGAAGCAGGATTTCTATGTCACGTGTTCGTGTTCACCACATTCTTCAGTTTAGCCAGTAGTGGATACCATCTTGCGTTTTTTGCAGCGCTACGTCTTTATCAGCTCGTATTTCCTCTTAAGGCACGCGCTAATGTCACATGTATGTTGATTGTAAGAGTCTGCGTCGTTATACAGATCGCAATGGCATTGTTTTCAGCACCATTTGCCATATTGTTCAGACCAATTCGTATGAAATTCGCAGGGCAAACGGTAACTATATGTCTATTTCTTGGTGATAGTTATATCAAAGATTTGAGCTGGAACATCTTCATTACCATTATTCCTTGTACTGCAATAGTTCTTCTTCATGTATCCAAGTACATAGCTGTAGCATGTTCGAAGATATCGTTAGAGGCGCAGAAGAAGCAGAGCAATGCTGATGTTCGAGCTGTAGCCATTGTAATTGTTTTGTTTTTCATCACATGGGGTGTGCCAAATCTGTACATGATTATTCAACACTCTCTAATTAAGGACTATGACTTTGTCAATGACAAACTCTATCTTGTGTTAGCACATATTATCTTTTCTAACAGTTCATTAAACCCCATAGTTTATGTTCTTGCATCAAAATCTATGCGCGTCGAAGCGTTAAAGCTTCTTTGCTTGAAGAAATCGCCCACAACTACACCATCGGCCTAGGTGAATGAATACATCATCTTATTTATAAAACAGGAACATAGAATGCAATCGATAAAGGAAATTCACACGGTGCTTGGAACATGGTTCCGTTCACAAATGCTTCGTCCATTTATTACTAATTTCTAGTTAATGCCGATAAAATATGCCATTGTCTAATAGAGGCAGAGTTACGTGCAAAACACTGTTACATGCATGTATAACCGAAAACTTGAGCGCCGCTAGCACAATCAATACACTTACTGCCATTTGTAATAGTCAATACTCATGATAATGTGTTCTAATTTTTTAACGGGATACATATCTCTTCTTAAATGTTGTACTGTAAAGTTAGATTATGGTACATAAATTCCAAATCATTCACATCCTGTCATATATCTTTATCTACGTCACAATTACTTACTTTTTTAACATCGCGTTAATGTTGACCTGTGATCTCCATGATTTTGGCACATCAAGCACTATTGCGTGACGTCATCTAAGTGCCGATACAATACATTTTTATGCAATTTTAATATTTTGAAACTAAATAATCTCAGAGATATTGTACAACACATTGCCAAATTATAGACTGAGCATATATACTGAGGCAGTCACCCATTATTTTTATGATTGGTAAAGCATGGCGGGCTTCATAGGCTTCATGTATTCTCATTTAGTTACTAAAACCTGAATAGCTGTCTTTGTCGGCTAAATGAAAGTTAACATGCCATGGTTAATTTGTGTGCGGCATATTCTGAATGGTTAGTATACGATGAGAAAAGTGCTCCTTTAAAATTGAAATCAGTGAGAAGGAGTTCTAGATGAGACAGATCATTCCATAAAAGTGTCACCCACCCGTTGATCGAATTCTAGCATATATGCTATCTGCTTTGCAACATCGCATAAACGTTGAACAGTGATCGCCGCCATTTTGTCTCCTCAACGGATAGTGTTTGATGTCGTGTAAGTAGCAATGCATTACATTCGTTCTTATGTAATGATTATCTTGTACACTATTTTGGAACTAATTTAGTTGGAAGTTGTTGCTGAATATGGCAGCAACAACTTCCAGTCAAATTTGTTTCCAATTATTCAACAATTTACCTGTATGGTTGCCTTTACACGACATGGCCAAACTATAGATGGCACATCTACGACTGAGAGCTTATACGGAGCGAGACACGATAGTTTTTTTCTGACTGGTTGAAAACTACATAATAGCAGCCATTAGAGGCTGTAGAATTGTATCAACACTTAACTTCTAAAGGCTGAATATATCTTTCGTTGTCGGCATGATAAAAAGCTAAAATGCCAGAGATAGTTTGTGTGTGGAAAATTCTATCACGAGAATGATTAGTATAAGACAAGATGAGGTTTCCATTAACATATAAAGCAAAAGGTAGTCAGGGAATCTTTCGAAATATGTGTTACTGCAGGTGATTTTATTACTATATGTGCGTTCTGCAACGTCAAATGTAATAGCACATTGAATACCTTCTGCTGACAAATTCTCAGAATCAGAATCTTCCTGAAAAAAATCCACATTTAGACATGTTCTTAAACTCTCGCATGGCATTCGGAGATGCAAATTGAAGACATTGAGTAAAAAACAGGATTTTTCGGACATAGTTTAAGACCGATAAGGCATGCTTATATACACAGGTTCAAAATGGTAAGCATATGCATCGAAGACAGATTTGCTCGCGTGCTCAACATGCAAAGAAATACTAGGATTGATTAACAGGTGCACAGTTAAACAGGGCACCATACGTTAGCTATGTCTGTTGAGGATAGCTTACACCGTTTCTTAGATGATCATCAGTATGGTGCAAGTCACTTCACAATTAAATTTGACAGGGAATCGAAACCACAACCGACGAGAGCACTAAACATCATAGTTCACAAACGCATCCACCGCGCCAATGCTGCAAGACAACGTCTTAACTTACCAGTGATGCTTTCGCGATTTGGTTTCCTGATGCATGTACGCACACCACATAGACCACGTTTTAGAGCCATTGGTCTTAGTTATACAAGTAATCGTGTCATTACGGTATTTCGGTACTGACAGAGAATCGAACCCACAACCTAGTGGAAGCGTTTGAGGGCTATGATGCGTGGTGCTTTCGTCGGTTATGGGTTCGATTCCATGTTAATGGCAAAATACTGTAATGTCACGATTACTTGTATTTACAATTAAAGAATTTCATATTTATTTTCACATGATGATTTCTCATGTGGGTGTCCGAACGCCCAAAACACCCCATTGGCTACGCCGCACTATCCTTGAGTAAATATGTCTTCGAATCGATTTTAAACAATGGTTGTTGATACTGATGGACCGAATTTATTTAAATAATGTTGATTTTCATTACTACAGATCCGCATAAATTAAACACAGTTTTTTAATTCTGAATACATTCATCTAGATATGCAATCTGAATTTCAAGCCTCTCATTAACTCATATCGCTGTGTGAAAATCATAATACGTTATAAATATGCTCATCGTGAAGCTTTGATATCACGAGGTTACAGATGAACCCTCTGTCTTGTCAGTTACAACAAAATATATCCACTTCGATTCTCAAGTGATGTCGATAGCATACTTGGGAGACATACTTTGTTTTAAGAAGGAATTTCCAATGCGCATTGCTATAGCACTAACCACTCCCCAGAGTAAAATATAAGAAAACCAGTCATTAACAACACCGATCTGACGAGACAGAGTTCTTTTCGGCGTAATACTAAATTGAGGAATCCTGCTTATCGATCAATCATATGACGTCATAATCAACAATGTCACATCGAGGCTGATGTCATGATGACTTACGTCATGAATGAGGTGATTAGGTCCGTTATAAACGATTAATAGCCCGTCAAGTTGTAGACATTGTGGTGGTTACTATTTGATAAACATGCTGGTGGATATTCTGAAAGCAGTCAGATTTGTTTCAAAATTGTCACCAGCTTACCTGTATAGTTCCTTCGAGATTCATGGAGCACAGGAATCGATCCCAATACTGGCACAAGGTTGTTGGAGCTTAGCTAGAGATGGGCGGTGTAAAGCTAAAACTCGATTAATCTATTGTGATTTCTGCTGGTAGTACAGTAGAAATTGACATGGACCCGGACATTTTGTATAACAGATAAATTTTTGTTTTAATCACTTCGTGTTGGCCCAAAATACATCCCAGAAAAGTTCTCCAAAATTCACACATGGGGAAATATGTTTTTAGAGGAAATTCAAAATGGCCGCAAAGGCGATGACCACTAACCAGGTAATATGTATTTTGACAGTGTTGTACAGTTTAAAGTATGTCATCATCAAAGTCACTTGATAAACTATAAATTTAATGCAAACTGAGCGACTGTTGTGAAACACAGCGAACAAGCAGAATGGCTGAAATTTGTCTATGCATTTTCACTTTCAAATTTCGAGCTGTTAAGGCAGTGACCTTCACATTTACAATGTATGCTACAGGGAATGCCTTTCTTGGAGCAACTACACGAGGAACACAGACGTGTGCTGCTTTTACACTGGCACCTTATATTTAGAAGTAGCTCCGGAGGCGCTGCTGACTTGTCCGTAATGATCGCCGTCACTGATCCTTGTTCTACTGCATAACCATACTCTTCTTTCTTTAACACAGTTTTTAGGTGGAGCCATGTGCTTGCTTGGAGATGAACCCGAAGGCTATGGAAGTATGCTGCCCTACGTATGCGTGGCATCCTTTCAACTGGTACATGCCTAGGAGAGATGGCAGTCATGTATCTGAGATTGTCTAAGCCAGGACTTATTGATCCAGCACTATACAAAGACTTAATGTACTTTTCACTAATAACCATTATATCCGCCTTTGATCTGGAGATGTCGCCAAATGCAAGTACACCTTGTCTGAGGGTTGGTGAAGATTTGATCATTTTCATATGCTTTACTTTGCCCATGCCATATAAAGCTGATGTCGTGTCACATCCAGACATACTATGGACGAATGGCAGGCACATACACAATTCCTTGCCTAAGATCTCTGTGGCCATCTTGATCCATAGCTTATGTTGCTTTGTTTGTAGGGAAATATTGGCAGAGGTGCTTGCATGATAGAGGAGTAAGATCAATATGTCTGCATCGTCAGCAACAATTATCGTTGTTCTTTCAGTTCCTGCCAATTCTAATGCTCTCCTTACAATCACCACATCAGCATCGCCTTCATCTACTGCATGTACCACCTCAACACATGCATCTGATAAATGTTTTGCCAACAGATTTATGGTATTCTGCTTGTTGCGTTTGTTTGATAGAAATCCAGTTTTGTTTCCTGGAACAGGTGTGTTGTCTTGGACAGCTACATCAGGAGCGCCAACTTGATTAAGCCGTCGTCGCTTCTGTTCTTGATCTTTTATGGTCTCAGTTTCATAGTTATCAAATATAACGCATACAGGCGCATCAAGCCTCTGACAATATACTACTGATGCTACGAATGAGCTACAAACGGTCTCCATTGTTCCAACCTTAGGCCATGGTATCCGATTCAAAAGTGCGCAGCCATCAAATACTCTTGCAGCTGGCTCTGTTGTCTCTTGCTGTAGCATTGATGTGTTCATTTCAATTATATACTTCGCCAGTTGTAACTTTTGCGATTTCCTCATAGTTCCGTCATCGTGGAAATGGGCGGGACATACCGTTGCAAGCTCGTATTCAAAGATCGCTTTGTCTGGAGGTCCTGAAACAGATGCAGTTGACATTAAGCGATGTTACAGCTCCTGGGAAGACATATGGACATCTTCATTTCCTACTTTAACTACCTTTCGCATGATAGCAAATGTTACAGTTTGATCTGCTTTCTTTAGCGTAATGTCGCCAAACCTTTTCTCATTTAACTTCTCATGAATTCTTCGACCAATATCAATGGCATCATCCGCAGTAACACGATGGTCTGCAATCAAACCAGTTGCGATATTTCTCAGTTGGTCGTCTTCATCTGTGAATGGGTTGTGTTCCCTGAGAAACAGAGTGAATTTCTTCATGTCTTCTACATCTCGTCTCATATTTGCAGGGTGAACATCTCTGTGTTGTTCCGACCATGTCCCGGTGAACGTGTCAGTCAATGACCGCAGAGCGTGTGTGTACTGTGCTATGATGTGTGCAGTGAGAAGCCATTTTGTTCTAGCGGATTCCTTGTGCGTTACCAGTCTAACAAGTCGCATAGTTTCATCACTCTCGTCACTGGTTGGTGCTGCATATGATTCGTGTATGATAGAAGATGCTCTATCAGTCAATGTGACCACGCTTGTCTTGCCTTCAACCTGGGATATTGTCACATCTGTCCCAAATCGGCCGAGCAGACGACGCTGGACGTGCTTTATGCTATATGCGGGTACACCATTTGGAAAGTAGGTGGTCAATTGCGTACGAAGGTCGTGTAAAGTGAACTGGCGCTGTTGCTGTTCTGGTGCTGTTAGCCAATTTCATAGATGGTTAAAGCCCACATCATTCATTTCATCAAAGTTCCGGGCATTACTTCCAGAAGCACCACACGAACTGATGTTTCTACAAGAGATGAATTCTTGCATACATTGACGATGATATTTGCCTTTAACAGCACATAGGTCACTTGCAAAAAGTATTCTTGCTTTAACATCATTCGCTAACGAATCGTGCCTTTTGCCACACGCGTTTAACAAGGTTCCCTGGACTACACTGAGTTTACCCGTACTAACATATTCAATATTGCTTATGTGAGAATGGCGTTCAGGGTGACGGCGGACAGAATCAAAGTCAGCACATATCAAACAATGAGTGTGGTAATCATAATGATTAGATTCGGAGCGCAGTGTAGGGGTAGATGGTCGCAATCCTTCATCGTTTCTGTTTTGCTGTTGCACTTTTGCAATATTTCTAGGCAACGTGTAATTTTTGTAGCATTTATCGTGTACATAATGTTCGTTCGACGGAGATAGTTTCAAATCAATACCATCTCCACG